>APFE030892986.1:206085-217817 GCA_000404065.3 Pinus taeda
ATTAGTTCCTCAAATAGCTTGGAACTAATTTAACTGGACTTAACTCAGTAAACTGAGTTAACTAATTACAACTCAAATATAACTCAATCTTATCTCCTTAATTTAAGGGATAACTCTTGCATGACTTCAGAAAGGTCTAACTTGAATTTCTCCAACTAATTAATTTAAAATAAATAAATTAATTATTTCCAAGTAGTTGTTAAGACTAAATTCAATTTTAATTCACAATTTAATTCAAGGACACATTAAATTGGAAAATTCTTGTTGCCATATTTCAACAAGGGTCCTCTAGAATCTCCAAGGGTTACATGTCTAAAACTCCTAGTGATTTCACACCCACAAGCCTGGTTATTTAGCTCACAATTCCATTGTGGTTCCAATTCCTCCAAAACCCAAAACCCTAGGGCTAGGAGTACCTACCAAGATAAAAATATAAACACCCCCTCTTAGCGATGGAGGTACTTCCAAGACTAAGAAGTAACTTGTTATCACATCACTACTTGCAACACTTCCCCAACTCCTAGCGCACACAACTCTAACAAACCCTAAAGCATGAAGTGCACCCTTCTCAGAAGTTTCAATTCCACTAGAAGTCTCCTGCTTATTATTCTCCTAAAATTCTTCCATGTCATTCCATGACTCCTTCTTGCTAGTTGTAGAAGTACCCTTACTCCCTACATACCACACACACTTCTTAGGCTATACATTCTCCCTCTGAACCTGCGAACCTCCATCAAAAATTGGCTCCCTCTGAACCTATGGAGCCTAGACATTCTCTTCCTTCTTCTTCTCATGATCTATAGGCATCCCCATAAGCCTATATATACCATGCTCTCTAAATCCAATAACAACGCATACAAAGTTAGATCCTCTGGGCCTGATTCTCACCTTTTCACCCTATAACAACCTCCCAAACCCCTTCTTCTTGATTATTGAGACAAATAACACATTAGATCTAAGATTTGGTACAAAGAGTACATCCTGAACTCACTTCAACTGGCCTAACTCCATCCTAAATGACACAACATGTGATCCTCTAATATCCTTCTGACTCTTATCACCCAACACCATGTGAAACTTCAAATCCCACTCAGCTAGAGTGTCGAATACACCTTGTGCACCTTTCATGTGCTTCAACACACCAATGTCCACGTATCATGCATACTTGTTGATGGTACCCTTAGAGAAATGAAATATCAAAGAAAAATCCTCAATCTCCAATATCTTGGAGAGGTCATCAATCTTGGTAGAAGTGGAAACGCTTGCAACCTCCTTCCCCTTCTTCTCATCATCTTATTGCTTCTTCCTCGTATGTTTCATCAAATACTAATCATCCTCGCCATAGTTAGAACACTTAATCTTACTCAAGTCCTTCTTTTTCTTTCCCTTCATTCTTGTTGCAAGAGCCACGTCATCATTAGAAGCCTTCTTGTTTGGATGAAGATCCTTGTCTCACAATTCTTCCTAAATAAATTCATCCCACAACCTATTCCAGTCTTGGAGCTTGTCTCTAGAAAATATCCCTTTGATAAACAACTTCCATTATAGAGTAAACCCCTTCAAATCAATCCTTACCATCTCATAATCTGAAACAGTCTCTTTGATGGCTGCAAATTCATCTCGAACCTGAGACAACCTCGTCAGATATGAAGTCATCCCTTCACCATGTATGATCTTAGTGGCCTTTAACTTAACCTGTAACACCAACAATTAGTTCTTGTTCTTATCTTGGAACAAATACTGAAGATCTTTCCACAACTCATGGGCACTACTTTTTCCCTATAGATGAGGTATTAAAGGATCATTGACACCATTTATGATGAAAAACTTAGCCTTCATATCCATCTCTTCATACACTTCTAGCTCCTTAGGGTCTATTGAATTCTTGATATCTTTCTCGGCAAATTACCATATCCTATTCACCATCAGAACCAACTTGATCCTTTCCTTCCATGGAATATGGGTGTACAACCCTTCCAAACTATCCTCATATTGTAGACCAACCAACCACTTCGACATTGTTGTGAGCCCTTCAACAACAATGTGACCAACTCCCTCTTATGTTGTACTACAGTTGTACACACTCTCAGTCATTGGCCCTTCAAGGAAGCTTTGATTCCATGTTGTGTTTTCCATTGCACTAGATCTATGTTAGGGTCTTAGAATCTTTGACACTACCAATCCAAATACCACAACAAACTACTTTGTACAATGGATTATAAATAGCTATAAATCAACAAGTGCACATTTTTTATAAAATTTTCAACAACCCAACTTCTTTATATTAAAAAATTATACTAAAAATATCTAGGGTACCAAGGATAATGACCCTCATACATCCAATGATACAAGAATACAAACTAGGGATTTGTTGTCAACAATTATGATAACCTAATTTTCCTAAACAAGATAGACTGAAATTCTTGTTGATGTAGTCAACTTCACAACTCCCTTGATCATACACTTAACACACCTATTGGTCCTTTTGTTCCCAATATGTAGATATTCCTCTATCAATGGTCCTATCCCTCTAGGTCATTGAACACATCTTACAAATATTCCCTCTAGATGATCATTCGTCCATTAATGCATCAACACGTAGAGTCTTTTGTTGAGTTGTTCACAACTCTGTTTGTGAACCACTATCAACTACCCATTGCTGCTCCCCGGCTCATTTGGGATGTATTCCCTCTAATTCCTTCTTGTGTTGCTACAATGAAGACAAATTTGGGTTGGAGGGATGCCACCTATCATTGTCAAGTGTCCTTGTCCAACAATGAACCTGGAATGATCCAACTACTCACTTAGCTTTCCTTTATTCTTCAAGGTGTCAACGTTAGAGCCTTCAAACTTCACCCTCCTTAAAATTGTCAATGTCCTTCTTCCCAACTGATCTAGGGCTACTTTGAGCACCAACTTGTTTCCCTCCAACAACCTTAATATTCCCAATAACAATCTGTCCAGCTAGGACCTTCTATCCTCTAGCAACAATTCAACTCAAACATATGAACACATACCTTTTTGAGTCAATTCACCTATTGTAGGTTTTGTGGACTAGTTAGAGTTGATATCAATCTAAGTTAGCCCTAGTTTCTTGCCTCAAAAACCGTCTCTACAACTACAACTTCCCTCACCTAGCGAGCGGCCTCTACTCGCTATCTGTAACTCTGGTCTTGATCTGTTAATTAGACCTTTTGACCCTCCAAACAACCCAAAATATGACCTCAACCCTACTGCAACTTCCACAAATAGTGCAACCTACAAAATAGAGAAGAAACTACTCCAAAAACCTCCCACAACAACCCATATTTGGTCCAAAGTACTTGTTGTGCACTCTTGAACTACTCGACCCCCAAACAATCATGAAAAGTCACTTATCCAAGCTATTTTCTTCTTTGTTGGGGTCTCCTTAGATCTGAAAACACTTCAAATGATATGCTTCTATGAATCATTGTACTTGGATGTCCTTTTGAGCCTTGATATTACTTTTATTTATATGCTTCTCCTTGGGCTTCAACGAACTCCTTGAGGGCACACTATAAGTCTAACCGACTTGTCCTTTGTCCCACAAGCCCACTTAAAACACATAAAAATTGATATATTTGTTTTACATGTCCTTTATTGGTGTTCGTTATGGCCCCTAGCTCCTGTTAGGGTCCTCTACAATCTCAAAGGGTTACATGTACAAAATTCCTAGCCATTTTCCACCCACAAGCTTGGGTGTAAATCCCACATGCTTGGGTTCTTGGTCCACAAGTCCATTTATGGTGCCAATTCCTCCAAAACCTTAAATCCTAGGGCTTGGAAAACCTCCCAAGCTAAAAATCTCAACACTTCTATCGTATTGGAGATGGTTACATAATAGAAGGATGTGACTATGCCTTTTGTAGATCATGCCTAATTGAGTAGTATAACTCAGCCGTGTGTCAACATGAGGGATTTTCTCTTGTTCATGCTCGTGAAGATTGAAACCATTTATTCTGAGTTGATAATCTAAAATCCATGGTATCTAGTGAGGTATTCGATTAATTATTTAGAGATTCTCTTGGATAATTTCTATCTTCTAACAAAGGTACTTACATATTCTGCACCGCCTAAGATTTCCCATCAATATATGAGGTGTCAACTTCTAGTAGGCTCTTTATTTGTGGCAGTTTCTCAGTCGAGTTGTGTATAACCTATCATCTAGAGTATTTTCCATATATTTCAAGTGAGGAATATAGAAAATTCAAGAAATATCTTGATGCCTCTCTCAAAGAGAGTTGCAAAGGTAAAGAAGATGTTAAAACTGTAACAGCCCCAATAGTTGCACTCATGTATGTAATATAAATATTTTTACAAATAAGTTGAGTAATGGGAGATGGATTCCAATTATGACCCCTCCACGCCTAGAATAGCAAAATATATTTGTAATGAAACTCTATATATAACCAGAAACAAGATGTAATTAGGGTTGATGGTTGTTGTTTTGATGTAAGGTTCAACTTGTGGAGACTGTAAATACTGTGATACTTGCAGTGTCTCATTGGCATTTTTAGCTAATACAAGCTTCTTTTGCTGTTAATTGCTCACTTTCCATTTCTACTCTGTTCTAGTCTATCACAGTTATAAAGTTTTCTTGAACTCTTGATGTTTAGCACTAGAGGAGTTTTCATCCTACCTCTATGTTAAAATCTTGTATGTATCAGTAAATGTGTTGTTCAGGTTTCTTTTACTTAGTGCCAGAGAGCTGTCATCCTATCTGTGCATTAAGAAATAGATTCGCAGACTTCTTTACTAGTTGCAACCGGCCATCACAGGGTCCTATGCATCTGTTGGTGTGGTCAGTATTCTCCATATTCACCTAATCCTCAAACTGTGGGTAATTGGTGGTCTAAAGCCTTGTAGCCTAGGGGTGTTCACGAATGTCTGGAGTTAAGCATAGTAGAAGTGGTTATCTGGCTTGAACAAGCATCAATCCTTCCATTCATCCATTTCCAACATTATGTTGAGTTTGTAATGTTCCTGAGCATCTCAGAGATACAACCTAGGAGAGTTTCTTTGGGTGATAACACTACCCCTACACATATAAATGTAGATACATAAGTATTTATATGATGCCATGCATGACTCTATTGAGCCCTCAACATACAATCATGGTGCCTCTCCATTAGGGCACTACAAGGCATAAGGCCTATCCCCCTTGATCTTAATACAAACTGAGTCCATCCCAACAGTGACCTCCTGATTTTTCCGATACAAAAGCCAAACCCTGATAACCAAGTTATTTCAATTCAAGCATTCAATTAAATTAATAGAGAGGGCCTCTCTTTCATTACTCATGTCATTTAGACCAAAATACAAACATATAATGGACACAATAATAATCGCATTCCTTAGAGGATATTCAATAGTAACATCATCCCTGTTTTATCAAGGAACCTCATGTTTTCATCTTAATGCAAACAATTTAAAATCTTAGTGGATGATAAGTAGAAATTCAATACATGGAAGCATAAGAAAACATTAACTTATTAGGCATACAAGAATCAACGGTTTCTCATCAATAGTAAAAAACTTGGCATTATTCATTTACAAAGCAATTTATCTTCCTCGACTCAATAGAAGCATTAAACCAACACATTGAACCATCATTAAAATAAGTCGACAAATCAACATAATAAGCACATGCATGACATTCAATGCACAATAGCTTGAGTAAACACTTATCTTATAAGAGAAGTCTTGAAACCGAGTTGGAGCTTCAACTCACTGCCTAACCTCAAATGAGCTACAACCAATATTTCTTGCAACTATCACCCCTTACTCAAATTCTAAAGCTTAAGGAGGAGTTATTACACATGTAAACTCAATGTTATCAGCGAAAACAATGTCCCTAAGGTTACACCACCTCCATCCACTAACTATTCAAGTAATCAAATACACAGGGAATTGTTTTCCTTCAAATGTTCTCCATAATCATGTCACAAAGCCTTAACTCATTTAAATACAACAAAAGTATCATTTGTAAGCATATAGAATCACATCTATAATCAAAGGGAATATTTTCATCATAACATGGGAAGGTTCCTCAGCTAAACAAACTATTGATAGAACAGTAGATTCATAAGTCCACATGTTTCCTAGTGGTTTCTTTAGTCCCAAGACAAGCCACTCTTAGTCACATGAGGAGAGTCTTTATGCAAATATTGGAAGGTTATTTAGCTGGAAAAACTATTGAGACGATAGTAGATTCATTAATCCACAAATTCCAAGTGGTTTCCTAAGGTAAGCCACAAATAGTGGATTCTTCAATTCTTGGGAAAACCACCAATTAGTCACAGGAGGAGTAGAGCTTAATATGGGAAGGTTATTTAGCTAGATAAACTACCATGGAAGCATAAATATCACCCTTGTTACATAGTTCTTTAGAAAAGAAAACACTAGCATTTCTAGCTCAGGGTCACATCTGGTGTTTTCGCAACCTCCAAGTACCTGAGTATCTCCATACCCTAGCTAGTAGGTTCCGCAATCCATAAGATTACCAATAGGTTCTTTAGTCCCAATGCAAACCACTATCAATGGCTTTGCAAGTTCTTGGCAAGCCACCACTCTTTATTTTCAACCATAAAACCCTCTTGGGCTTCTTCAACTGGTTTGCTACTGAGAAATTTGCTTTGCCCCAATTTTATTTCTTCATTATCCTTCCTCTTCATGACAAATTCTCATTCTTTTACCTTGGTTGAATCTTGTACTTCTCTCTCCATGGAAACCTCTCAAATGCATTCCATGTATTATTTTCCTTATCCTTCTCGAGAAGTCCATTTGTGGCCTCCACTTCCACTATCACAACCATATGTCGATTGTTAAATCATGTGCCCTTCACTCTTCCTCTTGTTTTTTAGTCTACAGCTAGTTGCTCTTTTTTGTTTTCATGTTCATGGGTATGTTGTTACAACAATTCCCTATGCCACTCCTCAGCCTATTTATCTTGTCCCACTCTGCCCCTACTAGAACAACCCACTCTTGTATTTAATTTCGACCTCTTTAGCTTGTGGGTTCACCCAAGGAGGTATGGTGTTTTTCGTCTTGTATTCTAGCCCAAATAAAACAAAATCAACCTATTAAAGGAAGATATTTCAACCTCCATGTTGAAATTGAATATCCCAACTTCCTCTAGCAATCTCCCTTACAAGTAAGAAGGAAAACAACAAGTTAAAATAAAAATGTAAAGGAATTGGGTAAGAATTATTTTTAGTTGAATTTTATATATCTTTCTTATTCAATTTAATACATGTATTATGTGGATGCCCAAGAAGGGGTGCACTTAAGGAAAAAAATTGTGAGCACATAAATATTTAGTAAAATCATACAAATATGTGCATACATTGAGTTTCCATGTTGAACAAAAATTAAAAGAATGAATAATACACTCATGATATAAAATATGTTCGGTAATGCATTGAGAGATTACATGAAAATGTGGGAGGTATGAAGTAACTATAGGGACTGCATTTTGTTCATGAGTCGATGAGTATTGGCACAATAGTTTCTAATCTTAAGACAAGTGATTAAATCATATAATGTTAAGTTCGTCGATAAGGAACATGTGGTGGAAGGATTGTTTTTTCCTAGTCAATGTGAGAATTATATGGAATTGTTGATATATGAAAGGAAGTTTTTCATTAATACCTAATGGGTTGTGAAAATGGTAAGAAGCCTCAAATTTGTCAATATTACTAGAATCTTTGTGATGCATATATGAATTACTATGATATGATTTGGTCATGACACTCGCATTATGAATCATGATTATACAAATGTTAGGTGCATTGAGTGCATGCTTGCTTGTATGGAAAATTCAATTGCATAATTGAATGCCATGAAAGGACATAACCCAATAATATTAAGGAATTGTTGAGTAGTGAAATGAGGGGCATGAATAACTCATCCTGCAAAACAAAGTGGAAACTAATTACTCATGAATTTAGAGATATGTATCTTAATGGAGAAAGTGGTTATATAGCTCTCGGTTTTGACCCTTTAGGTTGTTGGAATAAATGTTTGATTTCATTAATAAATTCTTAGAATGATTGTGATGAAAATATATAATGTAATTATAGTTCCATTTCAATCTATCTAAAATCAATTGAAAGTTATAGAATTATTATGTGCATAATAATTCTGAGATCACTTCAAGGGATGTTGTAAATTTTGCAATGAAATTCCTTTATGTATGAACACTTACCACTATTTGGCTAATTAAAAGTTCATAATGTAGGTATAGTGTTGTAATGCAATGCGAGAAAGAAGCCACTATGAGAAATGAAAATATCACCACCTACATTTAAGGAGCCCAACATCATAACTAAAAGTCTTGTGTTTGTGAGATCTGGTTTCTGAATGAAGAAAATTTGGGCAATTAAAATTTATAATTTGAAAATTTTGAGCATATCTCATGGGTATTTAATTTTGTGATATATGTAAAATAATGAAGCAAAGATAATAGGAACAAGGCCATTGTGGTGACATCGCAACCTTGTGACACAGTTTGGTTACCTCATGGCAGAAAGTCATAAAGGGCACATTGATTGTAAAACTCCATGAGAAATGTAGTGTAATTTATGTTAGAGCACACTAGAAGGGAATTTGACTATAGTAATTTAATAATATATTCAATAATATCATAAAGAAAATCCATAGGATAGGTATATCACCCAAGGATGGGGGTTTCCTCTACCTAGATGGGTGAGTAACTAATGGGAGAATAAATTTGTCACATGCTTACTAGGATGTGAATATAAGAGGGCCTATCCAATGTAGACAATGAGATAAACTTGTTACTTGTGGAGGGAAAGGAGGCAAAGAATAACCATACCAAGTATTGGTTTAAAACCTTATGTATTAGAGACTCGTCTTATTTTGGAGAAAATCAAATCTTCTTATAGAGGGATTACTAGCTAAATTAGAAAATTAATTTTGGATTTGAGGCATCTGTGGTTCATTTCTTTCAAGTTGAATCTCGGAGTATCCACAATAATAATCATACTTGTCAATGTTTCAAATCCTAACAGGGATCCATCTTCAGGACAATTTTTGAATGATGATAGAAGAAGAGCATAGTGAGAGGATAAATAGTAAAAAGAAAATTTGAGTTTTAAGGAGATGAGGCGGTTAACAATTTTATTTCTATTTTTATTTTTAATTTTAATTTTAATTTTTAATAATTATTAATCATGTTTTAAAGTTTTATATTATTTTATTTTTAATAATTATTAATCTCGTTTTAAAGTTTTACTATAATATAAATTGTATTTAATATATTTTCATTATTATTAAAAGATCCTTTAATGAATAGTTTTTTTATTAATTTTTAGTAGATTTCTTATTATTCTAATGTTATTATAATGTGACTAATTTCTGTTACTAAATTTTAATTCATTATTATACCTTAAATTAGAATTAGTTAATTAACTAATTGATTAATTAATATTATAATGATAATAATTAAATTCATATTTAATAAAGATAATTAATTCTTTTTAATTTTGTTATTAATAAAAGATAAATTTATTTTATTTATTATAATAATATAACTAATTTTTATTGGATTTAATTAATTAATAGATATTATAATTAAATACTAATTGTTATTGTAAATGCTATAACTAATTTCATTAGATTACTACACTTTTATTTAATTAGAATAGTTAATTGATTAATTAATTAATAGGTATTGTAAATGACTAATTATTCGTTTATGTGTTAATTCTAAAAAAAAATGTTAATAATAACAAATGATTTAATATAGCTGTATAATAATTGATTATTGTTATAAATAATTAATGATACTAATAATAACAATTATTATTATAAATAAGCTTTAATTAATTAATATTATAAATAACTAATAATAATCATGATAATTATTATTAAGAGTTATAATTAATAACTATTTTTATTAATTATGTTTGGGGGTATTTTTATTTTATTTTTATTTTTAATATAAGATCAGAAAGTTATTATAGGAGAGGAGCAATTACCTAATTACCTAAGATGCGCTGTTGGTCCTAATCCCTTTGATTAAAGGAAGCCAACTTCCACTTATCTCTATACCATTGTCTCTGTTGAGATTCTGTGGATGTTTTATAATTTTAAAAGCCTCCCTAATCTTCCATTTTTGATAATGTTCTTCTCTTGCAATAATTGAGGCGCTCTCCAAACAAACCTGGTGTTTCGTCTTTGAGGATTGCTTTGCAAGGGCCGACGTACGAGACCTTCCATTCTTAATATCTACTCCATGTTCTTTTAGTATTTTCTGTAGAGAACGAGCTGTTTCACCAACGTAACATTTTCCACAGGAACAATCAATTTTGTAAACTCCCTTGAGTTGATGTCTATCAATATCGTCCTTGACAGACCTCGTACCTTGTTTAACTGTTCCAGGTGCTAAGAATTGTGTGACTATGTCTTTCCTTTTTAGGATTTTGGCAATCTTATCAGTCACCCCTTGAATATATCATAGGAAAACACTACCACACTGAGGTAGGTTCTAGGCCTTAGGTTACTGAGATAACACCCTCCTTTCTGCTCTTTCTATAGCTTTCCTAATTTCTTTTTCTCTATAGCCTATACCCTTAGATACCAAGGATAAGTGCTTTATCTCTTCCTCGAGATGCTGTGAGTCAAAAATTCGAAGGGCTCTAATGGCAAGAGTGTTAAGGACACCAAGCTTCTAGGACGGGTGATGGTAGGATTCAGCGTGGAGGTAGCTTTTTGTGTGAGTTTACTTCCTAAAAACTTTATGTCTTAAAGAGCCATCCTCCTTCCTCATGATAAGAACATCTAAGAATGGCTCTTTAGACATTCTTATCATGAGGAAGGAGGATGACTCTTTAGGACATAAATTTTTTAGGAAGTCAACTCACATAGAAAGCTACCTCCACGCTAAATCCTACCATCACCCATCCCAGAAGCTTGGTGTCCTTAACACTCTTGCCATTAGAGCCCTTCGAATTTCTGACTCAGAGCATCTCTAGAAAGAGATAAAGCACTTATCCTTGGTATTTAAGGGTCTAGGCTATAGAGAAAAAGAAATTAGGAAAGCTATAGAAGGAGCGGAAAGGAGGGTGCTATCTCAGGAACCTAAGGCCCAAAACCTACCTCAGTGTGGTAGAGTTGTCCTGAGATATATTCAAGGGGTGACTAATAAGATTGCCAAAATCCTGAAAAGGAAATACATAGTCACACAATTTCATCACCTCGAACAATTAAACAAGGTATGAGGTCTATCAAGGATGATATTGATAGACATCTGCTCAAGGGAGTTTACAAAATTGATTGTTCATGTGGAAAATGTTACATTGGTAAAACAGGTCGTTCTATGTAGAAAAGACTAAAAGAACATGGAGCAGATATTAAGAATGGAAGGTCTCATACGTCGGCCCTTGCAGAGCATTCCTCAAAGATGAAACATCAGGTTTGCTTGGAGAGGGCCTCAATTATCGCAAGAGAAGAACATTATCAAAAATGGAAGATTCAGGAGGCTCTTGAAATTATAAAACATCCACATAATCTCAATAGAGACAATGGTATAGAGATAAGTGGAAGTTGGCTTCCTTTAATCAAAGGGATTAGGACCACCAGCACATCTAAGGTAATCAGTTAATTGCTTCTCTCTATTATAACTTTATGATCTTATATTAAAAATAAAAATAAAATAAAAACTACCCCAAAGAGAATTAATAAAAATA
>APFE030892986.1:218463-234570 GCA_000404065.3 Pinus taeda
GACCTCATCTCCTTAAAATCAAATTATCTTTTTACTATTTATCCTCTCACTAAGCTCTTCTTCTATCATCATTCAGAATTTGTCCTCATGATGGATCCCTATTGGGATTTGAAATGTTGACAAGTATGATTATTACTGTGGATACTTCGAAATTCAACTTGAAAGAAAATAAATTGTAGCATGTGACAAATCTTTATCTTTTGTTAAAGGTACTAAATGGAACAGTGTTGGAAGTATGCAGGTTGATATGCAAGAGAAAAGAGACATTGTGTGCCTAAGGCTATAAGTAATAGAACAATGGCTTTCACATATAAAACTTATGATTTTAGCCTATAACGCTAAATGTGGGTAATATTTTTTTTGCAGGAAATTTTGGTCTTATACAAGGAAATTATATAAGGTCCAAAGGTATCCAAATTGAACAAAACATACACAATGATAAAAGGAGAAAGATTGAAGAGAACCAAATATTTGATTTAGTTAAGGAAAGGATGAAGACAATTGTTGCAATGAAAGACAACAATAAGATTAGTGTTGCTACAACCAAAGAAGGTCTAATATTGATTAGAACACCAAGGATGGTCTTCCTTTGAAACATAGGGGATTGTGACACCCCCTTTCCATTTCCCCAAAATTTGTGATATATTGAAATGATTGTAATTTTGGGTTATCAAAAATATATTATGTACTTAACTTTATTATGTGATGTATTGTTCTATTTTATTAATAAGAAATCTAGAGCTAAAGGATGGGAGCATCCAACATATCATGATGGCTTGGGGTGGGGGGGATCTTGACTAGGGAGAAAAATATCTAATGGGGGTGGGAGAAATCATAGCCTTGCTTGAATAAATAATATTTTCCCTTGATGTGATGGTTGGTATTCCCAAGAAGCTTCTAGTTAAATATTGGGAATATGGAGGGTCAAGGTATGATTATAAAAATAGCGAGAAATAATCAAGGGGTTCATGGTTCTTATTTTTTCCTTAGCTTTTCTCTCATATTATCTCACTCATAAATTTTATTTGGAAAGAGAAATGGTGGCAAAACCCAAAGAGGTTTAGACCCTATGACTGGTTAAGAGGTGTGAGTGATAGAGACTCAAATTTTCTATGTATGAAGGAGAGGGCCATCAATTTTTGTTGAAATTTGGCAACAAGAATATTCCAATTTTAATTTATCCTCGAATTAAAATTCGAATTTAGTCTTAACAACTGTTTGAAAAATAATTAATTAATTCATCTTGGATTAATTAGTTAGAGAAATTCAAACATGAAACCTTTGTGAAGTCATGCAACAGTTATCCCTTTGATTGAGGAAGTTATCCCTTAATTAAAGAGATGAGGATGAGTTTTATTTGAGTTGTAATTAGCTAGCTCAGTTAATTGAGTTAAGTCCAATTAGATTAGTTCCAAATAGTTTGTGGAACTGGTTGTGAGGTCAATTAGTTAATGCATTCATCCATGAAACTAGTGTACTCCAGATAACTGAATATTCTCTCATAAATAACTCATGCATGTGAGTACAGACAAAGACTCAGTTGAGATTAAAGGCAGAGACAATGTACTATTAGTTGCAAGAATTTTCCTATAAGAAAATCTCTTACATGCAGAAGGAATTCATTCCTTGAGATTTGTGTAGTTTTACTGTGTGTTGGAGCAATGTGTGAGATCAGTGTCACACAATGTTATAGTTGGAGCACCCAGGGAAAATTGAGCAAGGAAATAGGAGGCTTGGACGGTAGAGGGAAAGGCGTATGAGCTGTCTATTTTATCTATGAGTAGCAGTGAGGGATTGTACTGAGAGTTGATAGCTGTGAGAGCTAAAGCTGTGTGTAATCTTGAGATATTTCCACTTGTATGATAATACAGATAGCAGGGTTTTTAGTTGAGGCTTTCCCCAGAGTATTCTTCCATGTTTCATGTGTATGGTTTCTTCTTCTCTGTTATATGTGTTCCGATTGATCTTGCTCAAATTTATTAAGCTTCCGCAAAGTTTGATTGTAAAAGTAGATCAAGTATTTTGCCTTAATTACATTGCATTATTAGGTTGATCTATAGGATAGTTTCTACATGGTATCAGAGCAAAGGTTATTGAAGCAGTGAATAGTATACTGTGAAGGGAAAATTTGAAGTTTGAAGTTCTTGATTGCAGATACAAAATTGAATTCTTATCACACCTCAAAATTCACCAATGGTGTTCAATGGCTTGAGACTCGAGTATGCTCTAGATGGCAGCTCGAATTAAATAGCATGGAAGGATCACATGGAAGTGGTATTAGAAGACAATGGTTTTAAGGATTTCATTGATCAAGAAATACCCAAGCCAACAACATCTAATGCCCAAGTATTGGCTGAATGGAAGAAGTGTGTGGAGAAGGCGAGGCAGATTCTTCTGGAGGGAGTTCAAGACCATATTGTCTCGAGTCTCCATGGGAAGGAGACTCTGTATTAAATGTGGAAAAAATTGAAGGACCTATATTAGAACAACAACGACCAGAGGAAACTGGCGCTCAAGGACAAGCTTAGGAAAATCAAGTGTGAAAAGGGTGACACTATTTCTACATATATGAACAAGCTCACCACCTATAGAGATGAGCTTGGCAGTGTGGGAATAATGATTGTCGATGATGAAATGGTGAGTCTTTCTCTCCTCGATGTTCCAAAGTGCTAGCATAGCTACTAGGACTCAATGAATGGAAGAGAGAAACTGTTGGATTGGGAATGACTGTGGTCGGATCTGATGTAGGAGGAGATCAGGAGAAGCAACAAAGATGGTTCTTCATCTAAGCATGATGATGAAGAAAATATAGCCTTATCCAGTAAGGCGAAGAAAGGGAAAGGGAAGGCTTCCCATTCCAAATCGAGTTCTTCTCATGGTAGGAAGAAAATTGACAAATCTAAAGTGAGATGCTTTAATTGTTATGAGGTGGGCCATTATGCAACTAATTGTCCATTGAAGAAATCCAAGAAGGGATCCTCGAAGGGATCAGAAGGTGAGGCATTGGCCTCTCAGTTCGAATTGGATTTTACCCTCATCGAATGCATGGTTTCATTGATGGTGGGTTGTGTTTGGTATCTAGACAGTGAAGCCTCATTCCACATGATCGGCGATAAGAGTTTGTTCAGTACCTTGGAGGAGAAAGACCTCAAGATGCACATAGAGATGGGCGATGATGGAAAGTATCGTATTAAAGGTGAAGGCACAGTTGTTTTTTAGAGGGAGCATGGAGCTCCTCTCACCCTGACTGATGTAAAGTATGTGCCTGGACTGAAGAAGAACCTGGTATCGACTGCGATGTTGGAAGATAGAGGATACGATGTTGTCTTTAGTAATTGACAGGTGTTCTTGAGACACATAGCCATGGGTCAGACCAAGAGGATTGGGATTCGAGTGAAGAATATCTACAAACTGGAGATGGATGACTATGCTACATTGAGTTTGAAAGCTGAATTGGTGCAAAGCCAAGACATTGGTGACTTATGGCATAGGAGGTTGGGCCACTTGCATCATGGGGCCTTGAAGATAATGCAACAGATTTCTATCGGACATCCCAAAGGTAAACTTGAGCAAGTGGACACATGCAAAGGTTGTACCTTGGGAAAGTATGCAAAATCTTCCTATCACAATTGAGACAGTCAAGATGAGGCGATCTTCGAGTGAGTTCATACTGATGTGTGGGGACTATTCTCAATAGCATCCACTGCAAAGCAAAGGTACATTTGATTTTCATTGATGATTTTTCTCGTAAATGTTGGATCTATTTCATGTAGAATAAGGATCAAACCTTCTCAAAGTTTTGTTAGTTCAAATCTTTGGTTGAGAAAGAATCAGGGAAGAATATCAAGGCCTTGAGAAGTGACAACAGTGGAGAGTATGTCTCTCAAGAGTTTAAGGTGGAAGGAATTAAACAGGAATTGACGACACCTCATAACCTACAGAAGAATGGGGTGTCGAGAGGAAGAATAGAATGATTGTGGGGGCAGCTCGAGCGATGCTGCATGACCAAGGCCTACCACTTCATTTGTGTGTTGAGGCATGCAACACAACAGTCTATTTGCAGAATAGAAGCTTGCATCACATACTTGGGATGAAGACACCAGAAGAATTTTTCTCAGGGAAGAGACCAGATGTGAGTCACTTTAGGATCTTTGGCTCATCGGTATTCTTCCATGTGACCAAAGATGCTCTGAAGAAACTTGAGCCAATAGCAGAGTTGGGGATACTTTTGGGGTACAATGATACACCTGAAAACTATTGGGTGTACTTACCTACTAGTCGGAGGACAATGGTATGCACAGATCTAAAGTCTGATGAGCAGAAGGCCATGCGAGTTTCCCTTGAGAGGGAGCTCCAACTACAGGCTGTGGAGAAACTTTTGGTTCCTAAGGAGGAGGAGCCTCAAACTGATACAGAGTGGCCGCATGTAGACGTTCTAGGAGTGGAGGCATCCACTCAAGCAGAGTCTTCCAAAGATGGGCGGAAGCACACAAGAGAAGCTGATAGATTGTTGTCAGATGCGAGAGAGAATGTGGGAGAACCATCTTCTTAGTGCAGAAAAAGGAGGTCACCTAATAGGTACACTAGATACATGGCCCATATTGGGGAATGTGTTGAGACCGAGCCATCTTCCTTTGAGGAAGCAGTGCAACAGCTGATTTGGGTTGATGCTATGGTGGAGTATGACTCCATAGTTCGGAACAGTGTTTGGGATGTGGTTCCAAGACCAGAGAACAAGTCAGTTGTGAGTTCCTGTTGGCTTTACAAGGTAAAAAAAGCTACTAATGGTAGTGTGGAGAAATGTAAGGCAAGATTTGTTTCCCGTGGTTTCTCACAGGTCGAGGGGATCGACTATGATGATACTTTTGCTCCTGTAGCAAGGTACTCATCTATCAGATTGATGTTGGCACTATCAGAAAAGATGGGTTGGAAGATCCATCAGATGGATGTGAAGACTGCATTCCTCAATGGCAAGATTGAGGAAGAGGTGTACATAGAGCAGCCGAAAGGTTTTGAGACCTTCGATCGTGAGTTGCATGTGTGCCGACTCAAGAGAGCCTTGTACGGGCTGAAGCAAGCACCTCGTGCTTGGTAAACCAAGATTGACAACTACTTCACTGGGTTGGTTTTCACAAAGAGTGAAATAGATGTGAACTTATTCCACATCATGGTGGAAGGTAAGAAGTTGATCATTGTTCTTTATGTTGCTAATATGATATTAATAGGTGATGATCAGTTGATCATGTCTTGCAAGGAGGACCTTGCAAGAGAGTTCGAGATGAAAGACATGGGTCTCGTGCACTACTTTCTAGGCATGGAAGTGTGGCAAAAGGATGGGGAAGTGTTTGTGTCTCAAGGCAAGTGTGCGAATGAGATACTTAGGAGATTCCACATGGAGAAGTGAAAGCCCTTGCATACTCCCCTAGCAGGTAACTAGAGGAAGGAGGATGCTACTTCAGGAGAAGTAGTAGAGGCTACTGTGTATCGACAGCTTGTGGGTTCATTAATTTTTTTAGTGAAAACACTACTAGATTTGTGCTATGTGGTGAACCAGCTGAGTCAAGCTATGGTTCAGCCTACCAAGCTATTTTGGAAGGAAAATAAGCATGTTTTGAGATACCTCAGATGCACATCTCAATATGGATTATGGTACAGACGAACAGAGGGAGTGAAGCTACAAGGCTTCATCAATGCAGATTGGGCAGGGAGTCCATCAGATCAGAAGAGCACATTAGGAGAAATTTTCAACCTTGGTTCAGCTGCAGTTTCTTGGTATAGAAGGAAATAGAGGTCAGTTGTACTCGGTTCAGTAGATGCTGAATACATGGCTGCAAGTTAGGCATCATGTGATGCCATTTGGATGTGGAAAATTCTAGTTGGTTTGTTTGATCACAGGATGGATCCAACTGTGATCTATTGCGATAATCAGAGTTGTATCAAACTTTCTGAGAATCCAGTATTTCATGATAGGTCCAAGCACATAGACATTTGATACCATCATCTCAGAGACTATGTGGTGAGGAGGATCATGTTGTTGTAGTATATTTCGACCAAGGAGTAGGATACAAACATTTTGACTAAGGCATTGTCGAAGTGTAAATTTGAGTTCCATAAAGACATGATTGGGGTGGCAGATAATCCCTTTCTTGTTGAGAGGAAGTGTTGAAATGTGGCAACAAGAATATTCCAATTTTAATTTATCCTTGAATTAAAATTGAGAATTAAAATTCGAATTTAGTCTCACCAGCTGTTTGAAAAAAAATTAATTAATTCATCTTGGATTAATTAGTTGGAGAAATTCAAACATGAAGTCTTTGTGAAGTCATGCAACAATTATCCCTTTGATTGAGGAATTTATCCCTTAATTAAGGAGATAAGGATGAGTTTTATTTGAGTTGTAATTAGTTAGCTCAGTTAACTAATTTAAGTCCAGTTAGATTAGTTCCAAACAGTTTGTGGAACTGATTGTGATTTCAGTTAGTTAATGCATGCATGCATGAAACTAATGTACTCCAGATAACTGAATATTCTCTCATAAATAACTCATGCATGTCAATACAGACAAAGACCCAGTTGAGATTAAAGGTAGGGACAATGTACTATCAGTTGCAAAATTTTTCCTATAAGAAAATATCTTGCATGCAGAAGGAATTCATTCCTTGAGATTTGCATAGTTTTACAGTGTGTTGGAGCAGTGTGTGAGACCAGTGTCACACAAGGTTATAGCTGGAGCACCCAGGGAAAATTACACAAGGAAATATGAGGCTTGGAGGGTAGAGGGAAAGAAATATGACCTGTCTATTCTATTTATGAGTAGCAGTGAGGGATTGTACTAAGAGCTGATAGTTGTGAGAGCTAAAGCTGTGTGTAATCCTGAGATATTTCAACTTGTATGATAATACAGATAGCGGGGTTTTTAGCTGAGGCTTTCCCCAGAGTATTCTTCTGTGTTTCATGTGTATGGTTTCTTCTTCTATGTTATACATGTTCCGATTGATCTTGCTCAAATTTATTAAGCTTCTGCAAAGTTTGATTGTAGAAGTAGATCAAATATTTTGCTTTAGTTACATTGCAATATCAGGTTGATCTATAGGAGAATTTCTACACTTTTTGCATTAAATATGTTCTATAATCTATGTGTTAAATCCCTGAGTTTATTTTTTCCCTCAAGGCATCAAGATTTGGCATTTGAGTGGCCAACTATGAGAAAAATTGTAGCACAACTAACCCTAAGGTGAGGTGGAACATGGCTCACCCTACTTTTGTCCCAATATTTTATTGTTATAATATATATGTTTATTTTTCTGTTATTGATATTTCTTACATGAATGATTTAGTGATATGAAAGAAAGTTTTTTGTTTTTATATTATTTTATTCATGATTATAGTGTTGGTTGTGATAGTAAATTCTGGAGCAGTGGGTTTAAATGAATCTTGATGCATGGGAAATACATGATAATTTTGGGTCATTGCATGTCTTCCCCGTTAATTTCATGATTTACTTGTTAATTACATGTTCTCTTTTCTTTAATTTCCTTTATAGACTATAAGTGATTTCATGGAGTTTACTAGTGGAAACCCAAAATGTGATTTATGGGGTAAACAACTCATCTTGGAATTTTCACTATAAATTTTCTTCTGGGAAATTCCAATGGATGAAACTTGGATCATAGTGAGAGGATATCTTGATGATTGACTGGTTTAATTTTCAGATCTTGGTTTTCTGTATTTTGAATGCATGATATGAGGAAGTGAGCTTCCTAATTGCTTCATCAAATAGGTCATCTTGGCATTCTTTCCATAAATTTTCTTTTGGGACATTCTAGAGACTGAAACTTGGATCATACTTGAGGAGAAATACCACTAATCATCTCGTTCAATTTTCAGGTATTGATCTACCATATTTTCATACTTAATTCTCTAGGAAATTCAAACTTCATGAATGCTCCTAAAATAAGGCTAGTTTGACATTTTCTTGATAACTTTTCTTGTCAGTGGTTTCAAAGGATAAAAATGGGATCATACTTAGGGTAAATCGCAAGGAAATTCTAATAGATGTTTTGTTGAGATTGATTATCTTCCTGATTTAGAGGTCTTTTTTTAGCCACATTTGGGTCCCAATCCTCTATGGGGGGGTATTGGGGGGCTATCCCCCCCACTATTGTTTCCTGGGGGGTCCAGGGGGACAACTACATGTCTGGAGTCCCCCTAGTGGGGGCTCATGGGAAGCACCCCCAAAGTTAAAAATAGATGAAAAATTTTCTTGCAAAATATTTTAATTTCATAGTTAGCTTGGGTCGTTCATTAGGGGGATGATTTGATGGGAGAAATTATGTCTGATTTAGAGTTTTTTCACCCTAGAAGGAAACCCCTTGGTTTATATGAGGGAATTGTATTGGGAATGTGTATTATTATTCTGAGTGAGGAAAAGAGAGGAGACTGAGTGAGAGGGAAGAGGAAATTACAGTAGATTTGTTAGGTTTTATCTCTTCATTTTGTTGGATAATATAAAAGGAAGGATTGGATGTTTCTCAATGGACATAGCCCAAATTGGGTGAACCATGTATATCAGTGCCTCTCTTGTTTTATGCACTTTTTTATTTTGTGTTTGCACAATATTTTGTGTATTTCATTACTCCATTAATTAATTTCTAAAAATGGGTATCATAGCTGAAGGCTTATTTGGATTATAAAATCGCAAGAGAGAAGGGTTAATAGTTCAAGTGGGAGCAATGGTGAAAGATGGTAGGTTTAGTGTCCAGAAATTTAATGGCCAAAACTACTAGCTGTGGAAGATGAAAACGGAAGATTATCTTTATCAGAAAGATTTGTACCTACCACTGAGTGGAAAATCAAAGAAGTTGATGAATATGGCAGAAGTAGAATGGGAGATTCCCGACAGAAAGCCACTAGGAACAATACAATTATGTCTAGCAGTGTCGGTGACATTCAACATATGAAAGGAAATGAAAACAAAAGGTTTAATGAAGGAATTGGCCAAACTATATGTAAAAACCTCGCCCTCAAAGAAGGTGGATTTGTTGTTGATTATTTAAATGAATTTAACACAGTTACGAGTTAGTTAAGTTATCTATTGGTAAATTTTGATGATGAAGTTAGGGATATTTTATTTGTGTGCTCATTTTCAAAAACTTGGAATGGCCTGGTTATGGCTATTAGTAACTTTGCCTCTATATCTAGTACTTTAAAGTTTGATGATGTTGTTGGTGCCATCCTTAGCAAGGAAATGCGACAGAAAATCTCCTGTAAAACATCAGGTAATGCTTTGACTACAGAGACTAGGGGAAGAAAAATGGAAAGAGGAAGGAACCTTGGAAATAGTATTAAGTCAAGAAAAGGCAGATCCAAATCCAAATTAGAGATAATGTGCTGTAGATGTGGGAAGAAAGGACGCCTAAAGAAAGACTATAAATCTCAGAAGGGAAAAGAAGGAGATGGACAACAAGAAAAAAAATCATGAAGCGAATGTGATACATGATGTCTTGCAAGATTCGTTGATTGTTTCATTAGAGAATATTATTGATTCCTGCCTATAGATTTAGGGGCCTCACTCCATGCAACACCTAATAGGAAACATTTTCATGATTATGTTCAATGATATTTTGGACAAGTTCGTCTAGGTGATGATAAACCCTGTAAAATATTTGGAATGGGTAAAGTTTTTATAAAGAAATAAAATGGAAACCAATGTTTATTGAAGAAGCTAAGGCATGTTCCATATTTGAAGAAAAATCTAATTTCAACAGGGAAGTTGGGAGGTGAAGGTTGTGTAACTACTTTTACAGACAAAACCTGGAAGGTCACTAAAGGAGCCCTGGTAATAGCAAAAGGAGAAAAGGTTGGTACATTGTATTTATGCAATAGTATTTCTAATTCTATTAATTATTTAACCTCCACATGAGCATATACGAGACTTTGACATCATAGGCTCGAGCACATGAGTGAGCAGGGGATGCAAATTCTTCACTCAAGAAATTTGTTTCACTCCCACATCTATGGGCCACATCTATGGCACATGAGTGAGAAGGGGTTACACCATTGGAGACACTCTTTAGGTAATAGAAAAAAAGAAAAAAGTCATGAGTAATCAACTGGAGCCCAAGGGCGTATAGCTCAGATGGTAGAGCCTTAGTGTTGCAGGTTCGACTCCTGCTATGCCCATCGGGCGGGACAGTACAGCGGGGACAGTCAGTGGCTTGGTCATTGGCTGGGTGGAGGAGCTAGCCCCATGGACCCACATGCTATTATCCTCATTAGAGTTGTGGAGTCATCTATCACTTGGCAAGCCAATTCCTTCTGCCCTAACCTTCTGGGCTGGGTTGATGAGTAGGCCCCATGGACCCACATGCTTTCAGCTAGAGCTTGTGGAGTCGCATTTAATCATTGCAAGCCTGCTTCCATCAGCCCTAACCATGATGGACACCCTCAGCAATGGGCTGAGAGTCATGTTTGTCCCCTCTAGGCCTGCACGTTCATTTATAAGGAGCTTTCCCAAAGGGAAATTTATGGGGCCCCACCTTGAGCCTTGAGCCTTCAACCCACCTTGATGGGACCCCTCCTTGAACCACCCAACCTTGACCCTCGAGCTGTTGGCCTAGAGGGGTATCTTGATATGGGTACCATTGATGGGGCCCCTCCTTGAACCTTGAACCTTGAGCCTTCGGCCTTTATGGGATATTAACCCCTTCAAAACCAAACAAGGTTGGGTTATCATTTATAAGTCTCCAACCAGAGTCAACAAGATTAAAGTTTAATCTCCGCCCTTCAGCCTACCAAATCGAGTGTAGGGTGGGTATATAAAAAGGAACAAAGCCTGCCCATTACACACTCCTCTGAATGGATGGAACACCAGCTAAGGCACAAAGCCCAGTTTGGCTAACTCAGGCACCCAACACATCATCACTTAACTATGCAGCTGGGGGAGAGACCCTCATTAATGATAGCCCACCTTGACTCAGTGCCTTAGTGATTCCAGAGCAAGGCATAGATGTGTTGAGGCCCTTTTTAAAGGTGTGGCATACTATTATTCGCACCCAATGGCTAACGGCTCAGTGTTGCTTCAAGCTCAATATTGCTTGCATTGAGTGAGCCGCATACGAGTATAACCAATTTCATTCCTGAGATGGCATCAAACTCAAGAACACCATGCCTTGTGGAACCAAGATGAAACATCCAGTTCATTTCCATTTCCATTTTCAGTACCTAGCCAAACACTCCTCCACGACCTTCTCTAAACAGGTGATGTTAGGCTATGCCCTTGCTGTATCATTTATAGGTTCCCGGTAAACAAGCTCATTACAATCCAGCTAATTTCCATTTCCATTTTCAGGTCATCTGGCCCTAAGCTTAACAAATTTGGTTAGGGAGCAAGGTAGGCTTGCTGGAGGTAAGGTTACCACCCGTCTAGTGACGAATGAATGGGCCTTCAAGGGCTACCAGGCATGGTCTCCCAACCCATATAGATGGGGTGTCCCATCTCTGGTCGCTAGGATACCAACAAGTTTCCAGATTAACAGATGATGTTAGGGAGCCAGGGGACTGCCTTGCCTCAATGGGAGGTTTACCACACGGTGGTAAGTGAAGGTGTGGGCCTGGAGGGGATAGACATGACTCTTAGCCCATTGCTAAGGGTGTACATCATGGTTAGGGCTGATGGAAGTGGGCTTGCCATGATCAAATGCGACTCCACAAGCTCTAGCTAAAAGCATGTGGGTCCATGGAGCTTGTTGATCAACCCAGCCCAGAAGGTTAGGGTAGAAGGAACTGGCTTGCCAAGTGATAGATGACTCCACAAATCTAATGAGGATAAGAGCATGTGAGTCCATGGGGCCAACTCCTCCACCTAGCCAATGACCAAGCCATTGACTGTCCCCGCCGAACTATCCTGCCTGATCAGCATAGCAGGAGTCAAACCTGCGACGCTAAGGCTCTACCATCTGAGCTATATGCCCCTGGGCTCCAGTTGATTACTCATGACTTTTTATTTTTTTTATATTACCTAAAGAGTGTCTCCGATGGTGTATCCCCTTCTCACTCAAGGATGAACAGGGCAATCATGGAGTGTGCAAGGTGCATGAGATTTCATGCAAGACTTCCCTTACAATTTTGGGAAGATGTTGTAGATATTGTTGTTTATCTAATAAACAGAGGGCCTTCAAGTTCCTTCGATGGTGGTATTCTAGAGGAGGGATGGGCAGGTAAAAAGGTAAACTACTAATTTTTAAATATTTTTGGTTGTGAAGCGTTTGTCCACATTAATAAAGAAAATAGAACAAATCTTGAGGAAAAATCAAAGAAATCATACCTTTTATTGGATATGGTGTAGATGATTTTCTTTATCACTTTTATGATTATGAAAATCACAAAATCATTAGGAGCAGAGATGTCATATTCAATGAAAAGGTCTTGTATAAGGATTAAATGCAAAGAAAGAAATAGGAAAATGAAAACAAGGAATATGCAGTGCTTGATGAGATCGCACAAAAATTAAAGGTGCCTGAAAATCATAATGTTCAACAACCACAACAATAACAGACACCTCAAACACCTGAAAGTGGTGTTAGAAGATATACCATGATAAGTACACCCACTGAATGATACTATCCTTCATTATATTATGTATTGTTGACTGATTCTAGTGAACCAAAAAGATATGAAGAAGCAATGCAGGTAGAAACCAGGAAGAAGTGGGAGCAAGCCATGGAAGAAGATATGGACTCCATCATGCATAACTAGACTTGGGACTTAGTCAAGTTGCCTACAGGTAAAACAACATTGCAGAATAAGTGGATTTACAAGTTGAAGGATGAAGATGGAGGTAAATAGAGGTATAAGTATAGACTTGTAGTGAAGGGGTTTGCATAAAAGAAATGTATATAATTTGATGATATTTTTTCTCCTGTTGTTAAAATGACTTCAATCAGAACTATTTTAAGTCTAGTGGCAATAGAAGATTTACATATTGAGAAGTTAGATGAAAAGACAACCTTTATCTATGGGGATTTGGAGGAAGAAATATAAATGCATCAGCCACAAGGGTATGAGGTCAAATGGAAGGAGAAGTTAGTATGAAAATTGAAGAAGAGATTGTATGGCTTAAAACAGGCTCCAAGGTAGTGGTATCTAAAATTTGAAAGGTTTATATTTGAACAAGGTTATACTATATGTCACTTTGACCATTGTGTTTATCTTAAAAATAAAAATGATGGTAGCTATATTATATTTTTAGTATATGTAGATGACATGCTTGGTGCATGGTCTAACATGTAGGAAATAAAATTTCTTAATGGAAAATTGTCAAATTCATTTGCAATGAAGGATTTGGGTGCTGAAAAATAAATCCTTGGTATGAGAATAACTAGAGATAAGAAAAATCACATATTGACATTGTCTCAAAGTGAGTACATAGAAAAGGTATTGGGGATATTTAATATGCAGAATGCAAAACCAGTTAGCACACCTGTGGCTAGCCATTTCAAACTAAGTAAGGAGATGTGTTCCAAGACTCCGGAAGAGATGGATTATATGTATAAAGTTTCATATGCATCAGCAGTTGGAAGATTAATGTATGAAATGGTTTACACAAGAACTGATATTCCACATGCAATGGGAGTTGTAAGCATGTATATGAACAATCCAAGAAAAGAGCATTAGCTGGTAGTAAAGTGAATTCTTAGGTATTGGAGAGGTACCACAAATCAAGCATTATGATTTGGTGGTTTAAACATTTATCTACAAGGATATGTTGATGCAAATATGGCAGGTGATAGAGATAACACGAGGAGAACCATAAGATATGTGTTTACTATAGGTGGAATAACTATCAGTTGGGTTTCAAAATTGCAAAACATTGTTGCAATTTCAACAACGATAGCACAATATGCTGCTACTACAGAGGCTAGTAAATAAATTATTTGTTTACAAAGGTTTATGGATGAATTTGGAAACAATACAGAGATGGTCAGGTTATACAGTGACAACCAAAGTGTCTTCATCTTGCAAATAACTTAGGATTTCATTCGAAGACTAAACATATACAATTCAAGTACCATTTCATACGGTCAGTGTTGGAAGATGGACAATTGAAGTTGGAAATGATACACACTAGCCAGAATCCTACAAATATGTTAACAAAAGTTGTAACTAGGGATAAACTGAGATTCTAATCAGTTTCAATTGGTATTGAAGTATGAAGAGGAAGATGAGAAACAACCAGGTTGAAAGTGGAAGAATTGTTCAACAATTGAAGCATCGATGGAGTTGATATAATTAATCTGCAATTAGGATATTGTTGGATGTGGAGTTTGATTATCTTCCTAATTCAGAGGTCATTTTTCAACGGTGTTTGGATCCCAATCCTTGACGGTGGGGTGTGGGGGCATTCCCACCCCCTCCCCCCCCCCCACTATTGCTACCTCGAGGGTCCAAGGGGGGTGCCAACATATTTGGATCCGCCCCCTGGCGGGGGTTCAGGGATAGTGCCCTCGAAGCTAAAAATAGATGAAAATTTTCCTTGTATAATATTGTAATTTCATAGTCAATCTGGTTCATTCATTAGATAGATGATCTGTTGGTAGAAGTTATGCTTAATTTAGGGTTTTTTTGTCCTAGAAGGAAACCCATTGATTTATATGAAGGAATTGTATTGCAAATGTGTATTACTATTTTGAGTGAGACAGAGAGAGGATACTATGTGAGAGAGAAGAGGAAATTAAAGTGGATCTTTTGTAGATTGTATCTCTTCATTTTGCTGGATAATATAAAAGGAATGACTAGTTGTTTCTCTATGGACGTAGCCCAAATTGGGTGAGCCACCTATATCTATATCTGTCTTGTTTTACGTGTTTCTATATTTTTTGTATTTCATTGCTCCATCAATTAATTTCCAACATATTTTAGATCTTTTTTCTCTTTATTTTCAAATATATTCCTTGGGGAAGTTGGGTCTCTTGAATTCTCCTAAAATCAAACCTTAAAATTAGCCAATGTGTTATTACTGACATAATTTTCTTTCTTGGATGTTCCGGACTATAAAACTAGGAGGATTTAGAAAAAATATCTCAAGGTATATGCGGTGGAAATTTTTGAATTTGGTCCTCTATGATGTATAAGATATAATATATGGAATATTTTGGTTTTAGAGAAATAAACAGTGCAGAAAAACTATTTAATGAAATGCCCCTTCAGAATGTGGTTTTTTCTAATGGTGATTAGATAATGTGTGGGAATTGTTTGATAAAATTCTTAGAGAAAATTTGATACCCAATAGCCCTCATGTGGGATTAAGGATTGGGTGTGTTACAAAGTGGTACCAGAGATAATTGTTAAGCTTGTGAAGAAGAAAAAGTTTAAGGTACCATGTATGTTGCACTAATTTTTTTTATGTTTATGAACCCAATTTTGTATTTAATCAATAGATATATTAACTTTGTTAGGAATTAAGTGTCGAGTGCTAGGTTTGTAGGAAAATAAAAAAATTACATAGATATAAATACTAATAAAATTTTACGTCAAAAAGTATAAGCTAAATGAAAAATTCCATTGTATGAATAATAACAACAATGTAAACTTTGAAACGGGAATTGATACTATTACCCATTTGGTAGAGATAGCAAAAAATTGACCCGATTTTGAAAAGGGGTGATGCAGAATACACATATTTTTTTTAGAACATAGTTTTTGGCATTTTAAACAACCTTAAATAACCGATACGATTACCCGTTTCAGAGGTAGTAAAAATAGGACCCAATTTTAAAAAGGGGCGATGCAGAATACACATATTTTTTTTAGAACATAGTTTTTGGCACTTTAAATAACCTTAAATAACCGATACGATTACCTGTTTCATAAAGGTAGTAAAAACATGACCCGATTTTAAAAAGTGGTGATGCAGAATACAATAATTAATTTTTGGAGCATATTTTTGACAATTTAAATATTCTCATGTATCAAATATAAATATTCGTTTTTAAATGTTAGTGATTTTTATGCTGATTTTGAAACGTGTTGATGCAACGCGTTATACATCATACATTTTTTTTTTAGAGGACTTATTTTTCACACTTTAAAATTTATTATGTCCATTTT
>APFE030892986.1:235689-248976 GCA_000404065.3 Pinus taeda
TTTTTTGTTTTGTGTTTTTTCATTGTTTTAATTTTTTAATTTTTAATTTTATTTTATGTTTTCATTATTTGTTTGAAATTTTAATCTTTTTCAGGGTCATGATAAAATATTTTATGCTATTATTTCGAAATGTTGAAATATTACCCTTGAAAAAAAAAGAGAAAAAAAAAGTGTTATTCCAACGTTAACACTTTTTGTTTTGAGGGCATTTTTGGGACAATTTTTGCATAAAAAATTGGTTTTCACCGCCATTTTTAAAACATGTTCAAAATTTACCCTAGAAAAAAAAGTGTTATTCCAGCATCAACACTTTTTGTCTTTAGCACTGTTTTTGATGTTTTTAAGGGGTTTTTTGGCTAGAGTTCTCATTTTGAGTTTACAGTTCCCGTTTCAAAGTTTACATTGTTTAGCATGAAGAACTATGGTAACGTAATTTTCATAAACTAAAATATAGAAGAAATATGGGAATTTGATTCATGTGTATTACTCATTATTCCATTTGTATTTCTAAGGAAATTAGATATGATTTGTCTCAATCTTCTAGAAGCAACTACATATCCCCCCAAATCATTTCTAAGGTTCTCCAACATCGTTACCACATCTTCCATAGTTGTTCATTCATTGGGTTAATGTTTTGAGAAAATCAAATTAACTCATAGCACATAAAGTAATTGTATACATTATTTTGTACAAATCCATCTCCATCCACCTCACTAAAAATACTTAAGAGAAATACTTCCTTCATTATGTTTGGAAACAATGGCTTCACTCACTTGTGCAAGTTTACATCTCCAAAATAACATGTCATCTAAAAACAATTGGTTGCTTCCTAGTAAGCATTTCCACTAAAACATTTTTCATAACTATATATATCTACTTTGGTAAACACTATCTCAATTAATCCATACTCCACATTGAAGTCAATCTTCATTATATTTTACTTGACCAATGTGTACAAAAATTGTTGATGAGGAAAAACAAGTAAAATTAATGTTCTAAAATGTCATACCTAGGACAATTTATCCCATGGATTCTTTCAAACCAAATGTTGAAGTGAGTTAGTAGGGGTTGCATTCATTAACTTTTCGATACCAAAATGGACTATATGGACCATCATGTCTTCATCCAAAAACACATTATTGGGTTTCAAATAAAAAAGCACCACTTGAACAAAAGAATCATAATGAAATTACTCCATTGCATGGGCCACATCTATGGCAATGTCCAATTATGTTTTCAATGCCAATTCACATACATCTTCACCACCATTTTCATCCCTACAAATGCTTCTCCAAGATTTTGTTAGACATATATTGGAACATTAATCCTTTAAAATGGAATGAAGTTATGATTCTAACCATATTTCAATTTTGAACCTTTTGTAGAACACTACATTCTAATCTAGAACTCTTGAAAACCTTGTCATTTGCAACTGGAAAACTTTTGTAGCCATAACTGTGTCGTCACTGAAAGCCCTTTATAAATGAACTAAAACTCCTCATTACTATCAAGTTGGCTTTGGTAAATCTATTAATTTCTATGTGAAGCTCATCATATGAGATCCTATTCTACTCTAACCTTTAGACAATATGTTGCAAGGAATCAACATTTTGCATACACTTATTTCCTTTCCAAATGAATCCCAAAAGTAGAAAATATAATACAACAACAATAAATCCATTCATTAGCAATAATACTCTTTCACAATTGCAAGATGATCTCTTGTTGTTTAAGAGATAGGTAATTGGAATGCTTGTGGTTTGAAAAAACTAGAGTTTCCATTGAAGGACATGACAATTGTTCTTTCTTGGATAAAAAAAAAACTCCTTTTGGAATATCCCCCATGAGATTGTTGAAAGATAATTTCAAATACTAAAACATTTTCAAATTCCAGAGTAACTGGAATTGTCCATAATAGGGAGTTGGAAGAAAGATCTAAGTTCATAAGACTCTGTAAATTTCCAATTGAGTTTGGAGTAGATCCTAATAAGGTATTTTGAGAGTCTAGAACTTATGAACCATGGCAGTCTATGGTTTCTGACAAACCCTACCACGGCAGAAGCACAGGTGCGGTAGGCCTCCATTGTAGCGACTTAGTCTCTCGAGCGCTAGTTCAAATGCATTGAAGGAGTCTAAGTAATGAATATTCAGATGGGGGAGGCCACAAAGCCTCCCCCCATAGGCAACAACAATAGCCAAAATCCCAACTTTAATACCAATGAAAATGAAAAGCCATTGTCCCGACCAGTGGCACAGCTGCAGAACCAATTCGCCCAACAGAAGGAGGTGGAAGATTCGAAAAAAGGGCAAGAGAAGGCCTCCACAGAAAACGCATAACCCAGGAAGGCAACATCATCCACATGCAAGCCCATAGCAGTAGAGCGCCCCAAGATCGACTTACCAAGTCATCGAATCAATGCCCAAATATAGTTTATGAAGGATCACGCACTTATAAGTAAATTCATTGGTTTATGGCCAACAGAGAAAGCCTTACAGGGATGGATCGCTTCAAAATGGAAAACAAAAGGACATGTTACCTTACAGCTAGGGCCAAAAGGTTTCTTCAATGCCATATTCAACTGCATCGAAGATAGAAATAGAATCTTAGATGGTTTCCCTTATTTCTTCAATGCAGCGGGTCTATATTTAAGGGATTGGATTGAAAGATTTAACCCAGACAAAGAAGACTTTAGCTAGGTGCGAATTTGGATTCGAATGTACTCTCTTCCTCTGGAATATTGGGATGAAGAATCGCTAAAAGCCATTGGAAATGGACTAGGAGAATTCATAAAGATTGCAGAGGAAACAAAGCTCTGAAGGTACACCTCCTACGCTCACATCTGTGTTTACATGCAGCTAGGCAAAGCCCTCACAGATTTGGTAAGCCTACTACATGATGATTTTGAATTGATTCAGCCCATAGATTATGAACATGTGCCCTTTAGATGCAGAAAATTCCATGCTTATGGCCATCTATTCCGCGACTCTCCATTAAACGCTTCCCCCAAAACTAATGATAACTCAGAGAAGTCTGATTCTAAAGGATTCAAAAAGGTCACCAATCGAAAGAAGCATGCAAAAAAACCCCCACTTGTCCCCAAAAACCCCTTGCCCACTCCCTCTGCACCCTCCACTAGTAACAACTTTGACATTTTGTCACAACAATCTATGCCTGAAGCAGATCTGTCCAAACTTGTTGAACCATCCACCATACCATCTACCTCAACTCAAATTATTGATTCTCGTATACCATTGCATGATCCGAAAATTGATCAAAAGACAGCAGCCTCCCCATCCATCCCCAGCCAGGAGACAGATATAGCCCTATGGCAGGAAAAAGGAATGGACATCGATAGTTTTTTATCAGATCCCGCCAAGACAACTAACTCAATTCCTGAGAATAGCCATCATAGCCACATGGACGAGGAACCAGAAAGCTTTGACCTCAGATACCTAGACATCTTCGGACTTGAGCAAGCTTGAAGAAAGAAAGAGTTTGAAAAAATTCGAGAAAGGCAGCTCGAAAATTTGGAAGTAGTCCTTTCAAGAGTGCATTAGTAAAGAACCTTAGGAATACAACTAGGCAGCAGCTGGGATGACAAAAATATCCAGAAAGCTAGCAAGAAAAGGGGAAGAAAGATAGATTTTCAAAGAACCATCATCATTGGGGAAATGTTGGTGGAGTCAAGAAGATATTCCAAGTTAACTAAGTACTATAGGCTGTTACCCACTGGTCAGCCATGAAACTCATCTCATGGAATTTAAGAGGGCTCAACAACCCTGGGAAATACAGAATGATAAAAAACATGATACAACATGAGAAACCACAAATATTCTTTATGCAAGAAAAAAATGTAACAGTAACACATTGAGTTCCATTCTATCTAGAGCTTGGATGCTTCTGGTGCCTCGGGAGGAATCGCCATTGCATGGGATATGCAGACTATCTTACTCATAGACTTTCATGCCTCCCATCATCTCATATAGGCCACTTTCCACATCATAGGAACTAATATACATGGTCATCTATCAAATGTATACTTTCCTTAGGACTCATTGCAAAAGATTGCGCTGTTAAACACATTGGAATCTCTCAAGTCCACCAGGACACACCCACTATGGATCACAGGTGGCGACTTCAACATGATTACAAAAATGGAAGAGAAAACAGGAGGCAGAGTCAAACTGGACAATGAAAGCAGCTGCTTCAAAGAATATATATAAAACAATTGGCTGATAGATTTACCATTCAATAATGGAATCTATACTTGGAATAACAAAACATCAGGATCCCAACAAATTGCATCTAGGTTGGATAGATTTCTCATTTCAGACAATGCCATTCGCTTGGGCAGAGACATCATAGCCTCAACCTTGCCTCTGTCAGGCTCAGACCATTGGCCCATTTCACTTCAATGGCAAAGACCGGGAGACTCTACCAGAAGGCCTTTCCGATTTGAAGCTTTCTGGCTCTCTCATCCAGACTTCAAAAATATAGTTAAAATAGCTTGGGAAAATTTCACTCCTCCTGAAGGATCAATAATGTATCAATTCCAACAATGACTAAAGAATCTCAAATGGAAAATCAAGCAATGGAATCATTCCACCTTTGGAAATATTTTTCAAGCTCAAAAAACACGTGAGCAAAGCATGATTGAGCTCCAGCAGAGAATTATCAAGGAAGGGAGAACTGAAATACTAGCAAATCAAGAACAAGATCTTCTTACTCAGCTAGGAGACAGAAGGAAGCAAGAGGTGGTACTTTGGAAACAAAAATCAAGAGTCAGATGGTTAAAAGGGGGGGAAGGAACACCAAATTCTTTCATCACACGACCATACAGAAACGAATGCATAACACCATTGTACAACTTCAGAATCAGTAGGGAGAAGGAATGGAGGAACATGATGACATTGAAAGAGAACTCATCACCCATTTCAAATCTATTCATCAAGAACCTCAAGTAAATAGGCAACTGGCCATAGACACAATTCTTCATCATGTGCCAAAAAGTATAAATGAAGAGCACAATCAACTACTACTTTGATCGATCATTGTTCTAGAAGTCAAAGCAGCAATAGCTCAAATGAAAGATGGGAAAGCCTAAATACTCCAGAGAAGTTCAAGCCCATTGCACTCTGTAATGTAATATACAAAATCATCTCGAAAATCATCACCAATAGACTCAAGCCACTGCTCCCTATGCTCATCTCGCAGGAACAATCAGGATATGTGGAGGGACGTCAAATACTTGATGGCATAATCCTGACACATGAGATCATTCACTCCTCAAAGCTCAACAAAAAGGCATGTATGCTTCTCAAAATTGACTTATCTAAATCATTTGACAAATTAGGTTGGACATATATAAAACAAATGCTTACAGCCTTTGGCCTCAGCCCAACCTAGGTAAAATGGGTTGTGAATCTCATTTCCTCCACCTTTTTCTCCATCTCAGTAAATGGCATCCCCTCTCACCCCTTCTCCCCTTCTATAGGCATACGTCAAGGTGATCCCCTCTCCCCCTTTCTTTTTTTCCTCATGGCAGAAGGCTTAATTCATCTTATAAAGCATGCTCTTCATTCTCAAAACCTCAGAGGCATTTCTATCCATGATACCTCTGCCATCACTCATCAACAATTCGTGGATGATAATATGATGTTTGGGCACCCTTCAGTCCAAGAATCTTACACACTCAATTCCTTGTTAAACACCTTTTCTGAGGCTTTAGGAACTACTATTAACACTGTTAAGTCTCAAATCTTCTTCTTTCATACTCCCTCAGTAACATAAAGAAACATAGCTAGAATCCTGGGTTTTCCTATCGCCAATCTCCCCTCCAAATACTTAGGTGCACCATTGATTGACTCTACTATAAATCATGCATCCTAGCACCTTCTCCTAGAAAAACTTGAAAGCCACCTATCTTCATGGACTTACAGATCCCTCAACATGGCAAGCTGGCTCGTTCTTGTCAAAGCAGTACTATAAACTATGCCTCTGTACCTTTTCTCTGTTCTCGTAGTGCCGAAGTGGGTGCTAAAAAAGATCAAGAACATACAATGCAAATTTCTATGGGGATCCTCAGGGAAAAATCGCAAATGGGTCCTAGTGAAATGGTCGACAGTTTGCACACCAAAAAAGTAGGGAGGCCTTGGATTGCTGGATCCTCGGCATAGTAATGCAATGATGGGGGCAAGACTATGGTGGCAATGGTTATCAGCCCCACACACACCATGGGCCAAATTATGGGTTGCAAAATATGCAAATAATCAACCACTGGAAGAGCATATCAGGCTCACAAATAATGATGCAGGCTCTCTAATTTGAAATGCAGCAAAATAGCACAGGGCAATGATGCAACAGGACAGTTTTTGGGAGATTAGAGATGGAGGCACTGCCCGATTTTAGGTTGACTCATGTGTTACCGGGAAATCTAGTGTCTATGCAGAACTGCTAGTCCCACTAAGGGTGGTAGCTACCTTAGAAACAAACAAAGTAAAGCTACTTTCATATTCCTTTATGACAAATAGATAAGAGGGGAATGAGGACACCAACCTCAATCTTGTGCTTGGTTCCTCACTTGATTCCTCTCCCTTCTAATAGATCCTTGCTGCTTGCTTCCTCGTCAGCCTAGCTTCAAATAGCACCTATGGAATCAAAGCAGAACAATACTATCCGAGAACATAGATCTACTAGCATAAACAATATAAGATCAGATGTATATTGACCACACACAAACATATATCATAAAATATGCAAGAATATGGAGGAAAACTTGAATAGCTTTATCGATATCAAGAAAAAGCAGGGAGGATTACAACCAATTGTTCTGACCTAGCATCATCCTCTCAACAGGAAGCCCTTCTTCACCTCATGAAAAGCTTATATCACCCAACACTATGATGTTGCAGCAAGAAACCAACAACACTTCCTCACAAGATACAAAATTCTAGCCTCTAGATCTCTGGGATGAGGGATCCATATATAGATGATTGCAAGGGGGGTGAGTCAGCTTCTGGGGTTTGATTAGTGTCCTCTCTCTGATAGTTCTTGATTCCACTTGGAGAATGATGATCTCTTACTCATCCCTGGGCGAATTTAGGGAGGCAAGTGTCGCACGAGAAGTTTTTGGAAGATTCCATGATTTTCCACTTCGCACACTGCCTCTGCCATTTGTCCATTCTCACCCATTCCACCCCATAGAAGGGATTTTCAGTATGCATCACACCCTCTATGTGTATTTAGGTGGGATGCAACGCACTTTATCCATGGAGCAGGTGATATGGTCAAATTTTGACCAGTTCTGAGTAATTTTTCATGGAGAACTTCTGGGAGATGATGTGATCAACTGAACTTGTTCTTTTAGGGGTTGGAACAAAAATTTTAGGGACTTAGGAGCCCTTGGTTCATGGACATTTAGGATTGGGGTTGCAGTGCCCAAAAATGTCTATAACAGTTGCCCCCTAAAGCATGAGGTTGTTAATTAATTTTTGATGTCGGCTGAAATGCTTTATCATGAGGATCCGAAGTTTTTCGAGTTGGAAGGCGACCTGTAATAAGATATAATACAATACATTATCTTCATAATATTTTTCATTTCCTGGCTGAGTCGGGAATTCCCATGCTCAGCTTTATAAATTCATTTTCATGTACATAGGACAGACAATCGTCTGAGTGCAAACTGATGATATCGGTAGAGCCATCATCCCTTAGGTTGGATGATTATCTGTGCAACAATGATGTACATTGGATGTCTTTATTTTCTTGAATATATCTCGCAGCCTGGATGGATGAAACTAGATCCGGGGTCTTCAATCTCGTTCGATCTTCAATGAGATGTTCTGGAGTTGAACATGGAAAGACATTGCCTGATTACCAGCCATTGATGTACGCTGTTAACAGGCACGAGAGGAATCATCGATAATGATGATGACCCTCAAGGTACTGCAGTACAATTCGCATGGTGTGAAAGAGGGACTTGGCATCGAACACCATGCAAAAACTTTCGGTTGAAGGCCAGTGATGTAAACCTGTCACCGGAAGTGAGAAACTTGCCATTGAGGCATGCAAGATTCAAAGTATTGGAAGGGTTGTTCCTAAATCGACTTCTTGGATAATGAGCTGATGTCGACAAGAAGTGATCCGTCATAGGAGGGCCTTAATGAACCCCACATCTATGACATGGAACGGAGCAAATGATTTTAATGGAGGTGAAAACGATCTGAGGATACAAGGTTCAGGACAACGGTCATGAAAAGATGGAGAGTGAATGTATTGCAGTGGATGAGACACAGGTGAATTCTCTGAGCGAATTCTATTGAACATAACGGTGACACTGACATGATGGATTGGTAGCATTAACCCCAAATGTGGATGGTGTGATGGACAAATGGTGATGTGACCGGTGAACGAAACAACCCAACCCAACTCGGATGCGGAGTGAAAGTGTCATGTTCAAGAGTGACTTGCTACCAACAAAGATTTTTAAAGTTTTCTTCCCAATTTTCCCCAGCCATTACTTACCAGTACCTCTTTATTTTTGTCAAGCTTGAGGAGGATAACATATGCTTGTTCTATAATCTGCCCTTCAGGCAAACCCATCGCTATGTTTTAAGGAGCCTAGCGATAGTGAAACTCGGTCTTGTCTACAAGGACAAGTTTGTCGCTATTAGGTTTTAACGAGTTTAACGACAAAGACAACTCAGTCCTTTTCAATTTTACAGAGTCTGAAAGGGACATAAAAGAAACTCCAACAATCCCTTTTTCGTCATATAATCCCTTAGGTCCGAAAAAGTATAAAACAATATGAAAGGGATGAATTTTCGGTATTTTTAACGAGCTGAACAAGACAAGCGCTCGATCTTTTTGTGTAATAATCCCTCGGGTCCAAAAAGATTAAAATATAAAGGGGGGATAGCACTTCTGGTCACTTTAACAAGTTGGAGAGGCCAATTGCTCAGCAATCTTTTCATTTTTTACGAGTCAGATGAAAAGAGCTTAAAGGAGACTCATTTTTTGAGGAACGAGTGATCATTTCGGATAGCAACTGATTCCAGGTAAGGTTTGGAATTTTCCAATCACGGCAGTGTCACAAGGATGGCTAACTATATCACTTTTCGCAGCTGTTCCTCAAAAGGGTAAACAATCAAATGGAGGTGAATGATCGGCCAATATAGAGTGGAGGTGATGATGAGAACATGACCAAGGCTTCAAAGGCTGATGATAATGCATTCACGATGGTTATTTACCGGAATTTGGTTCATTTTTTAATGAGCTTAAACTCTGGGGGAAATGTTTGCTCATTGCTTATGTTTATTTTTTAACGAGCTTGAATTCCATGTTAAAACTGCTCGATCTAGTCCTATAATAAGGATATCTCATCTATGATGCAATTTTTATGGAGCTTGCACCTTACAAAGCTTTGCTTCGGATCCTTTCTTTATGCAAGTTAGGAAACAACCAATCCTACGAGTTTAAAGGGTTAGAGGACCAATAAATTTAAAAAATAAATGGTCGCTCTTCATTGGCATGGAAAAATGTTTGCATGCCCCCAGGTATAGCGAAAAATTTCCAGGTTACCAAAGATTTTTCTAACCGTACTGCGAACAAAACACTTCTTCGGCGATATCTGCCGAAATAAACAAAGGTGGGTGGCACAAATGCCTCCACCCATAGAACTTTGACGAGGGAATCTTATTCCAGTCTAATCCCATTTTCATAAACAGACGGGTGTGTCAAACTAGTCATATATCCTCCGTGGAAATTTACTCTATACCCAAGGTTTTCCTGTCAAAACAGGCCAGGGTGCATGCCCCCTGGGTTTCAGTCATGTCCTCCGAATCACTCGCGCTCATTAGGTGGAAGGACTGGGAATTGATGAGACATTCCTTGCATGAAAATACCATTCAGGGACGGTACTTGACCACTAGCTATGTGTGAGCCAGGAAACAACAGCTGGTCTACAAGCTTGACCACTCTGCCTTCGTGTGGAAAAAACATTACTCTAAAGAGTGAGGAGACGATGGCTCCTATGCTATAAATATAGTCACATCCAAGGAGTAGATTATAATCCAGGGGTCCTCGGACTACCATTACGTTCACGTGAATGGTTTTCCTTCTCAACGTTATGGGTACATTGGGAAGGATCCCTAATGGTCGACTGGTTCCTTTGTCGAAGCCTGTCAGATTTCTCATCTCAGGCAGAAGCGATGGAGAACCAAGCACTTCCCAAGCTATTGAGGAAAGGATACTCACAGACGCCCTTTCATCTATGGTGGTACCATCCATGGCCATTTTGTATGCTTGTACAATGATTCGAAATGGTACACTAGCCGGTAAATAAGGTCTGCCTAGCAGATTCCAGTCGAAGGAAACAACTAGGTTGCTTGGAGGTGGGACCGAATAGACAGCCGGGTATGACTCTGATGAACTTCCTTCCTGCGGTAAAGGAACGGGTAGAATGTCCTTATGTTCATCGGAGTCTGTGTTTATGAAGAGGATTTGAACGGTGTCATTCTTATTTTCCTCGACAATTGTATCATATAAAGATGGATCTTCTGAAGGCAAGACTGGGTCAACTGCCATCTTGACCTTTTGACTTTCATCTGGTATGGGTTCAGAGGGTTCATCTTCAACGATAGATGTTTCAACTGACCACAATGGCATGTCAGCCGATTTTCAACTAGTGATGGATTTGGCAAGAGTTTCTTATATCTCGGCGGAAGCCGTAACAGTGTAATCGGACGGTCGTCCAAAACTCTTTTAGCCTCATCTAGGAAGGGACAACGGTGGATGGTGTGATCACCTTCACACAGTTTACAAGGAAATCTACAATTCCTTTTCTATCCAGAGACTTCACTTTCACTAGTTGACGGTGTATTCTCAACATGATCATCAGTGGTTGATGACACCAGATTGTGCAAACGAGGAGACCAGTCCCTTAAGATCCAAGGGATGCAAGGACAATCTCGATGATAGTGGTCTCCATTGAAAATTACACATGGCGATTTAGGCCTGGTCGGTGCAGTGTGTGGATTTTCACTAGATGATGTCTAGTTCCCCCTTTTCATTTTTGGCTCCTTCTTCTTCTTTTCTTTCTTCTTCTTCTCCTTCTTCTTCTCAGTTACTTGATTTTTGGCTTTACCAGCTTCATCAAGCGAAGAGGAAGGAGGAGAGGAAGAATTGGATGAAGTAGAAGGTTGGGGGGTAACTCTGGTATCATTTAGTTGCTGACTTGACTGCTCAGGAGTTATGGTATTCTGAACGACAGAAGTTGAGAAAAGCCATACAGGCAAACCAATCATCAATCCAGGAAGTGACAATGTGGCCATATGAGGTGCACCAACATCTCCCCAAGAGGAGAAAGGACTAGGGTTTCCCTCGAGGGGAACCCCTTGGTTGGTGGACTCCATTTTCCTCAACCTAAGATCAACATAGGAAAGGTGATATTTATTCTGTTTAAAATAAATTTTAGATGCTTTGACACAACTTGTTTTTTCAATTTTTAAGAGTCAAGAAAAACAAAAGATGACTCTAGTCGGCTTCGATTTTTAATCAGCTTGAAGTGACAAGTGCTCAGATGGATCTTTTCCTTTAAGGAGTTTGAAAAGGAACAAAAGAGATTGCTCTAGAAGTCTAGACAGAGGGATTACCAAACCAATCACAAAACTATAGAATACTTTTTACGGTACGACAGTCAATCTTCCCGAATGCTATGTTCAGTGTATTGCGATCGATAGGGCGGCATAGACGGCTTCCTATGGATAAAGGATAAAGTCTATTGTGGTCTCCCAATATATACTCGATGGTACGTGGGAGCACAAGTCTGTATTGGCAGTTGTTGTCTCAAAGTGGAGGAATCACCCAAAAAACAATGGAAGCAACAGTTACCACGTTTTATGACGCCGAAACACGTCTCTAGCCTAGACTTCTAAATGTTGTGCGTTAGGTTCCAAAGCATTTTTAGATTCATTGAATTTATTTTATAGTTGATCTTGCTTAAGAAATTTTCCTTTCAGGTTCATCGCGTGATGTAGATGTACAATTCCTAAAATGCAGTCTAAGATGATAAACAATCGTTTAATCTTCTTTTAGCAATGAAAATCCTAGCTACTAAAGAAAGAGAGATGATTTTCTTTCAACATAGAGCATAGAGCACACACTATATGCACTGTCCTAAATCAAACCAAAAAGCAGTCTAAATGAAAATGCACATGCATGTATTTGTTTTTAGCCTTCTTAGTGTACGTGATGATAAGAAAGCTAAGTGCAAATCTGAATTATTTCCAAAGCGACAATACTCAACAAATTTCTTTTCAAAATGAAGTGAAAGCAAGAGAGACACTTTGCGATTTTGAAATGAAAATTGCTTTTTGACACTTTAAAAACTACTAATTCAAATCATATACAATAGTAACTATATAATCGTTGATCAAGAACAATGGGATTGTCTTCTATGGCTGAAAACGACAGCTACGACACTTTCATGTCAAAGAACGACAACTCGATTATGCTACTTTTTTGCAAAAGAGAACCAAAAATGATGAAAAATACATAAAAACACATACAGTTATTTGCACTATGGAGGCGGAAAAATGTAAAGGAAGGGGGTTTTTACAGAGATACATTGACCATAGACAGCTAAACTCCAGAATAGGACTGAAAACAGTAAGTGAAAAACCAAAGCCTGAAGGTAAAGTTAACCTTATCTGATCAGTGCACCCCTTACACAGTGAACTGAGTATGCAGCGCACCTACTGCACTCAGGAAGTGCGATGCATATAGACTGCCTTCAAGGCAGGGTGTGATCGTACCAGTATGAGATTTTAAACAAGTTTTTACTCACAATTTGCAATCCAGTTTGGGGATTTAAGCTAAGAAAGAGATGTTCAGTATATGCAAATCACAGAGGTGGATCTAAGGAGGTTACTAGAGCTACCACTTAGGGCAATTAGTCTGTTTGTAAATCGATTTTTTAATTCATAAACAAAACCCAGAGATTAATTGAAGCAGCATTGATCTACTTTGCATTCATAAAAAAAATGCAGTTCGAAGGCTAGCTGGCTTGGCTTCAGGCTCCGTCTGTAAGTTTATAAAAGAAACAAAGATAGGCTAACAAAAAATCTAGTCGCTCCCCAACGGAGTCGCCATTTTGTTACCGGGAATAGTGTCCACTCGGATGCTGCTATTCCCACTAAGACTAGTAGAGCTCTTAGAAACAAACAAGTAAAGTCTACTTTCGTTTTCCTTTATGAAAATAGATAAGAGTGGAACAAAGGAGACCAACC
>APFE030892996.1:0-12885 GCA_000404065.3 Pinus taeda
GTTTTTAACACAAAAGTACAAATAATAAATAAAAATAAATTATGCTACTACTCGCATTCAACATTTAATTTGATCCTAGAGAAATATTTTCTCATCAACTCTAAAATGGTGCAAATTTCCTACAATAGTATGAAATGATGATGGTGATAATGATGATTATCATCCACTAAGACAAAATATGGTATATAAGAAGGCAAAAATGTATTACCCAAGAAGGTTGGTAGCGTCACAAGTATTTTGAAATTTAAATCCAATATGAGTATAAACTCGATGATCTATGAGATTTTTTAAATCTTCAATGATACTAGTAGTGTTGCAAGGTGATAGACTTTTAAATTGTGCCAACATTGTCTTAGTAATAACTGTAACTTAACACATACATGATATTTACTATATTGGATTATCATTAAATGGGTTAATAATAGTAAAATACACATCATTATTTTCATAAAACAACCTTAACAAACTTATATTTTAATGCAAACCATAAAAATATTAAAATAGATAATGTAAGGAATCCAAGATTTAGACATGAAAGATTTTCTTTTGCAAGTTTATATGAATTTGTTGAATAAAGTTTATCATGATAATTTTTTCACAAAAAATGATGAATATCTACATTAAAATTAGTGAACTAAGTGAATTTCTAATTCCCCATTTTGAAAAAACTTAATCTAGATAAAATTATATATTCTAGATCCACTGAATACTTCCAAATTTAATGAAATATGTGTTTAATCCAAGAAGAGGTGATTGTTATTGACAACTAGGAGTGATAGTCCTGAAATTTCGTAGTCTTCCTAACTTCATGTTGATCCATTAGTATAGAAAATGGTTAGGTTGCATTAAATAAAAATGTGGGTTGTGGATTGGGCTACCCACAAGGCTACATGTAAGGCACACAAATTGCTATTTTATTCATTAATTTGACTACTCTCTATTTTAACTTTTACATATTATTATAACAATCATCTTGTTTTTCTTCAATGAAAATTAATAGTTAAAAATTGATTTCTATTACCATTATCACCATATTAGCACAGTTTTATAAAAATTATATTTAGTCCTAATAATTAACTTATATAAAAAATGAAAACACTCACAATGCACTATAGGTGGTAAAAATAAAAATATCTTCAAAATATAACATAAAGTTATGCAGAAATTATACTCATCACCAACCAAATTAAGTAGGAAAGGTCATCTTAAATCAAATTATTGACCCACCTAACACATAAGAATTATGTTCCCTAACATATTAATTCAAAGTATTTCTTCACCTAATGCATACGAATTTTTTTCTTGAAGTAAAATTTCACATAATGAAAAGATGCCATCTAAATGGTCAAAAGTCAATAAACACTTTCTCAAGTAGTAGCCAATGAGTTCCAATTTGGTGCAGTTGAGTAGCAATGAGCATCATACTGGATTATCTTACTGATGATTGCTAGTTGTAGAGGAGCGGAGAATGGAAGGGGGGGCGAAGGGCTGAAGTCCAATTGTGCGAGGTGGGTCACCAATTAGTAGTGATTTAGGGCCCAGATTTAGTAAAGGAAACAAGTTTGCTTGGAAATAATTATTGTCAATATTCTTATTTCACATTTTTATTAAAGAATTTCGCTCTAAAAAAATATGCAAAGTGATGTGGATCGATTCTAAAACATGTGACTACTTGAAAGTCACACAAACCCATCAAATTTAGCATCCAATCTAAAAAAGGATTGGTTGAGGAGTGGGATGGAATCATAGTATTTGTTGGTGTTTAACTCATAGATTAAATGGAATATTTTCAACCATGCCTACATTGTTGTTTAGCTTTCAAATTCACAACCATATAGTTATAAAGAATTTGTAGTTGTCACAACTAGTGCAGTTATGATCGGCTCATCCCCATTAGAGAAATATCAGGAAGAAGATTTCATATTATTTATAATTAAAAAATTACATCAAACAAATATAGGAACATGATCACTCCCAAATTTATACACAACTTCCATGTTTGGCTGAGTATCTGAGTAATGCCTCACAAGGAATGTAGGTCGTAAACAAGAAGAAGTGTATGGAAAGGGTAGAATAATTCCTAGGTGTTATAGGCCATTTTGTCACATTTGATCAATGAGCCTCCTAATGGGATCAATCAACATCCTATTCCCCCTTGTCACCATCTTGCACAAAACCCTAAGCATGTTCCCTTCATCCCATATAGTTTTAGCCCTAAACTACTTCATCTGAGCCTATTTGAGGACCAATGCTCCCCGTAGGCCTATTGGGGTGTACTCACCTACAATTTGTTGCAGTATGGCCTCCATTGGTCACCAACAGGTTGCTCCCCTTTTCACATGTGTTGGTTCTATTATCCTAAACAATATCCCAAGGACAAGAAGGGACATCAAAGGAGGTAATCTCAAACCACTTATGGTTCAACAGCTAGCCCTGCTAAACCAAAGAGGGATATCTCAATGAATTCACAACTAATGACGACTGGAATGGGAAAATATGTTAGGCTAGATATGTTTAGCTCAAGGGATTTGAAAAGTTTAGGGTTTTTGTTGGATCAGGAGTAAGAATCAGGGAAATAGGTCCAAAGATCAAAGGTTTCATCTGCAAGAGATATAAAGGAGTAGGGTAGGTATTACTTTGTGATACTTATGGGTTTTTTGATGTAGTGTAGGGTGGAAAAGAAGATATCAAAATGAACATGGAAAGCATGAATTCATTTTTCTAAAGAAAAGTGACATAAAAATTTATTTATTAACAAAACAAAGCTTAAAACTAAGAATTTTGTTTATAACCTTTAAGGAAAATCATTGAAAGAAAAATACATGGATAGAAGATGGATTTATCATTCATATAAAATTATAAATGAGACAAAAATTAATCACAAACTCACAACACAAGAATTCTTGAATAATAGTTGCAACTTTGCTTTGAATTTTTGAAAAAATGATGAACTACAAGCTCCAAGAGTTCAACTCACTGATGTCCAACATGTTCTATGACTGAAAACTAGATACATATAGACCAAAAATATTTTCCCCTTCCTCAGGGTCGAATCCTTTAGTTTAGGAACTGATTACATGAGGTGTTCAAAGAAAACCATAATCTCTAGGGTGGTTAAAACAAATCCTCCATTTAAATTTTGTTTGAACTACCCTCATAAATGAGGCCTCAATTTACATTACATCATAATTACATCAAATTCAAGTAAGTACATCATAAAAACTTGAATTTCACTGATAAAACTGAGAAACAGTAGTTTCAGGCAAAAACGCAGTGAATTCAGGAAAAAGCGTAGTGTGCTAGGAGAAAGTGTAGCGAAAATGTTAGAATTAACTTTTGGAGGCCTTCCTGAGGTCGAAATCATGACCTAAAAAGTGTTGGAGATAGATCTGGATGTATGCTACATTATGGAATCTTCAATAAATTAAAAAGGTTGCTCCTAACTCTCCAAAATTGTATTCTCCAAGTGGTTCTCCCAAAAGTGCATCAAGCACTTCAAAAAGATGGCAGAAAGGTGATTTTAAGTAGCTTTTAGCCTTTTCCACCTAATAGAACCTACTGAAATTTTGCTCCCAAGGGCTAGAATTGATGTACAAGTGATAAGGAAACCAAATATACAAACCAAATGTCATTTATAGCTCCCCATCAAAAGTGCAATGTGGGGCACAATGCGTTTTTTACCTAATGACTATCTCAAAAGTTTCCAAAAATTTATAAAAACCAAAATTTCTCCAACTTCAAAATTGGTCTAGAATTGGTCCATGAAGACATGAAAAGGTATTCTATGCTATGAAGGAAACATTAGCAATCAAATCTAACTTAATATTCTTTTATTTCATGATCAGGGTTTCCTTGAGTTTTTCCTTCAACTGCTTGATCTTGACATTGGAGATCTGATTGCTTGTATAGTAATTCACAACCATGTGCCTTTGCAATATTTTGTCTCTATTTTCCCTCTTAATAAGATTTTCCAAATTTAAAAAACACATTTTGAAGCCAAAAATCCCCATTCTCATTGATTTCTGTTGCAATTAGGTCACCTAAAGACATTTTCTCCCTTTGTTGCTAAAGCGCCCTTTTAAGGCCTCTAGTCCTTGGCCTCTTCCTTGTCACCTACTCCTGATTCTTATCTAAATCCTATGTGTCAACTACTTCTCTTCCCTTTACATCCTCTTTGCTAACATCAACCTTATGCTTATCCAAGAGTAGTTGATTTACCTTCAATTTCTTATTCTCTTTCTCTAGGAATGAAATCATGAAACTGGCCTTAGACAAGTTGTCCTTAAGCTCTATGATCTAAACATATTTCTCCAAAATGAGTTGCTTTACTGTATTATTCTCTTCATTAACCTTCAAGTCTACTAGATCAGTGTCAAGATGGAATGGATCCCCATCTTTCAAAGGTGCCTCATGTTGTGATGGTGATCCCTGTTCTGCTGATGTAAGCTCGGCCCCTTCCAAAATGTTTGAAGAAAACATAAGCATCCTTCCCATTATATGTTTGAGTCACCTCATGCCTAGGTGTACTCTTGACTGCAATTCTCCTAGATGAGCGAACCTCCATGTGATTAGACAGTGCTAATAATGTACTTTGGCTTGTAGATTGACAAGCAGAAGACAAAAAGACATTTGACTGAATGAATGTTTCACAAGTGATATTATTTTGTGAAAGTTGATGGAATACAGTGATTTTGATGAGGGCATGGTGAAAAAGGCTGGTTCGATGGTCACTTTGTCTATGTTGCACCTTCTCTGCCATTTTAGCCAAGCTCCTGTAGAGGTAGTAGGGTAGGTTAAGTGGGTTTACACCTGTGAAATGCATGAGCAATCTGAAATGATACTTGTACAATCTCGAAAATCTACCCTCACATGTAAAATACGTCATAATTATCCTCATCAATGGAGAAAAATTTTAATGGAGCTATCTAAAAGGAAAAAATTTCTTAATGTTGTGCTTGTAATGATCTTTGATGAAGGGTTTGTAGTTTTTCACATCCAAGTCTAGGATCTTAAACTACTTCTCTCCACTGTTTAGTATGCATGTGGTTGCTACTATAGCTTTAGTTGAAATTGTGAAGTTGACCCCTGCAACACTGGCCTTATCTCTCCTAACATTAGTTGAAAACAAGCTGGTTAACTTGGCATGATACTTGAATTGTTGAACGTGATCACATAACCCTAAACACCCTACATCTCAAAGCATTGCTTGGATAGAGATGAGGACCTCAGCTCATGGGTATTGAGTGGTTCATACCTTTATATTTGAACTCCATTATTATAGGATTTCTTTTCTTCATCGATGTTTGATAGTTTGCAAGAGGAAACCCTAGTAGAAAAAATAGGGGAAGTGAGTGAGGGGATAAGATGAAGGGTTGAGGGAAGGGAAATGAGGGTCAGAAACTTTTGGAAGTAGGTAGGAGTGTCAATGAACTTTGGGAAGTGGAAATGGATGAATTGGATGTAGGATTTAGTCTAGGGAATTTTTACACAGTATTAGATGGGAAAACTGCCAAAAACGTGGCGTGGGGAAAATGAAGGCTATGCACTATACAAACAAGGAAATAAAGTTGATAAAGGTATCGAGAGGCCTGAAGTTACTTGTATAATGTTTATGAAAACTTCAATTGACCTTTGAGAATACCTCAAAGTGAGTTTATAGTTGTTCGAGTGAAAACACAGCATGGCTGGTGGAAAGCACGACATTGCTACTGGAAAGTGCAACATGGCTACTTGGAATTGGTTTTTGGAGTGTCCTTTTCCTTTGAAAATATTGTAGAAGTGTATTTCTAGTGAGTGAGAGACTTTTTCTAATGAAATGAGTGAGAAAAATGAATTGGTGTGGTCTTTTATAAGTTATGGAAGTCAATTTCTTTATAGTGGTAGGGTGGCCCACCATATGTTTTTCACTTTTTCCTTGGAAAATATGTAGCTTTGGAACATTTGAATGCTTATTTATAGAAATACAACTTATTACATGATATTTTAAATAAATTACACTTTGAAACAAAAACTTTAGAGAAAATTTCCTATTACTACTCCTTCATTTGCCATATTTATGCATGAAATGAAAGATTTTGAGGACGTTGACCCTAATGACCTAAGAGTGACACTAAGATGAATGAGAACCATAATGATATGACTAATATGATTATGATGACATTTTAGGTATGGAACATCGAACTAAATGATGGCAATGACCGGAATGTGAAAATTTTGAAATGAGCAACAGTTCACCTAGACACACTAGCCAGTGACGAAATTTTATTCTAAAAACCTAATGAAATGATGCAAATTTGACTTGAGACCCTAACACAAACCTTGTAAGTGAATAGTTGATCACTAATGACTGGTAGGACTAATATACACTAATAACTTCTATAAATCTAGAAGAGTGATCGGGATTTTAGAACCTTCACCTTCTACGACTTTCTAGAAGTCGTTACAACTAATTACCTTGGATAAAAGATTGAGATCCTACCCTTCCATACATTGTATTTTTTACCGCTTATCCTTTGATCCTCTCCCTCCATCAAAGGTGGATCTCTTACCCTAGATTGGTAATGTATAAGAAATCGCAACTTACCATACTTCTCTATATATTCCTAGCCTTCTATGTAGTTGGGGATTGGATTTTGGAGAGTGATTTTTCCCTTATGCTACTATAGTAAGTGGTCATCTTGTCATGCATTTAGGGTGATTGGAGGTGCATATTATGACAAGGAAAGGATAAGTCAACAATTTTGAGTAGATCTTCTACAATATTACCTGCTACTTATTGTTTTAATATCCTTCCATTTATATTAATGCAAAGAATTCATTCTTTTCCTATATGTGATGTTGTAATTTCACTTACTTCAATACCATGTTGATCTATTGAATGATGTACTTATATGATAATACTTATATCTCGTAGTTTCTTGGCTTATGTTATTTGACCGTGGAGCTTTTAATTTTGGCATTCAGAGTTGGAATTGGAGCTTCCAAGCTAAAGAAGGAGAAAAATGTGTGAAGGATTCCAGGTATGCATCACTCCATCATCTATTTACTTTAAGGGAAATCATTCTGCTCCTTGTCTCTCTATTGTTCTAGGTGAGCCACCAACCTAGGGTAGATAGTTTTGTCTACAATCATAAACCCCATATAACAAATTGGTGATTATACTGGGGAACAAAATATTCTCCTGGTGTTGTTCTTGTCTATTGTGTTTTATTACCTCCTTGAAAGATGTATGTTGTATCATCCAACTAAGAACTGACCTAGGAAGTGATTTCATTGAGCCTTTTTTGCAATTTTTGTGTTTGAATCCTCTTTCCTAGGCCCAACCCACCCACTGTTCCTTTGATATAGCATTGCACCTCACCTAGGCTGATGCTGCACCAACCTCGCAATGTACTAGTGCCTCTTCTACACCAGCGTTGACCCCTGTTTTTGCATGAATTGTTTCTTGGTTCTTGAGCCTATCTCTAGTCATCCTACTTCCATCTGAACTTGCCTTAGTATATAACATCTTGTGGTCTCTCTAAAGCCTCCATTTGTTTTGAATCTGTGTTGTGTTCCTTTGGTAAGAATTGGTCTTTATTTTTATTTGTTCTTATCATTTGGCTGCTTGTAAACTATTTTCATTAGGTTGCTGGTCACTTAGATTAATTGTTGTTTTAGTCCTCATTCTGAAAAGTGTAATTGAATCATTAATTAAAAATTTCCATCTTAGTTTCCTCCATTTCAAAAATTAAGTGTAGTGAAAAGAAAAAATGCATCGACATTTGGGGTTTTGCATATGCATTAGAATAGGAATGGTTCCATTGGAAAGAAAATTGCATCTTGCACCTTGTTTGTTGCATATTGTGTGTTTCATCTTGATTGTTTCTTCCCTTCCTTAGTTATATTTTCATTGAAAGAAAAATAATTTCTATTTTCTCATGCTAGATTTGCATTTTAGGATGTTCAGGTGACATAGAGTTTTGAACCTTGAAAGTTAAATCTAATTCAAGATCAGACTCGAAATTCATGTCAATTTACCTAAGGAGAATTTGAAACATAATGCAAACACATAGAGTTCTAGGCTAGAGACGTGTTCTGATGTCATCAAACATAGGAGCTATAATTGTTTGCTAGTGTTGTATCCTGAGGGTGAAATCTCGTTCCATGTACGTAACAATTATTCTCCACATAACTTTGGCTATGTCAGATGGCGCTACATGCATGATAAATATATGGCAACACTCCCATCGAATGGCTATGTATTATACATCACTACTACGGAATGCACTCCCACGTACCGTCGAGTATATTTTTGGAGTCCCTTACAGGTTGCTATCCATCTATTGGTACTCAAGTCGGCCACCTTGTGTACTATGATACAGTGAACACAACATTCGAGGAGAATTCCTGCACATACAGTAAGTCCTTGGTTTGCCAAGAATTTTCGTTCATGGTTTCTTGGTAAACCTTTATGCCTAGGTACCCCTTTGTTTTGTTTTTGTTGTTAATTTATAAAATCAATTAATCGACCACGAAATAACGTCATCTTCATGGAAAAAATTCTTAGTAGATATTAGGTTGAGACTAATGGAAATAGTTCATGAGTCTACCAATCAAGGAAGCCCATCTAATTAGAATCCTCACCTTTTTCCTTGTTTTGGAAATATTGGTGCTCCTTATATGACAACATTGTCCCTTCCCAGATTTACCATTGGTTTACTAGTTTCATTATTTGCGACCCCTATGGTTTTGAATGTCCAACGTAATCATCAACTGATTTCTCCTCCACATGAACAACACCAAACTCATGTTGATCCTAAAGTTGACACTTTTTCTTTCTTGACCTATTATTTATTCATCCCTTTATTCCACTTCACCTAGTGAAAGTCTTGATTCTAGTAACTAGGAAGCTAAGAAGAAGAATAAAAGGACGAAGAAGAAGAAGCAAAATAAGCAAGGGGGCAACCAAGCAGCCATTTCTATAGATGAAACTACTATGGATAAACCTTCCAATTAGCCCCACAAAGTTAAATTCCCTTGCATGTTATGTAAGGGTGACCACCTTCTTAGATATTTTCCTAGTATTCCCAAAGTATTAGAGTGTGTTCCACATGCTCACATTGGCCTTTGTCATTAGATTTTAGAGATCGTGATGGTGACAAAAATTAAAATAGTGATAGTAAGGTCCATGGGAAAAAGAGTAAAGTCAAATTTCCCTATAATTTCTGTGAAAGGAATCATCCTATACCGAAAGCTTTCTCCCAATCCTCCACTAGTTGATGAAGTGATTGGTTAGAATCCAAATCCCATTGATCGACTTCTCTGTGAACGTGAATATCATGAGTCTATTCTTGACCAACCATTGGTTGAGAAAACGGTTGACTCAATTCCACCTTTAGTTGAGCATACCTTTCCTGTAGAGAGTGAACTTCATACTTCTCAGGTTCTTCTTGTTTCTTCAGATTCCAATGAACTCAAGGGAAATAATCGTATTCTAATGAAACGATAGGATAAGCCTCCCATTCCCTTGGGATAGGGGGGAAATATTTCCTTTTCCATGGCACAATGGGGTAGTTATCACGTTCCTATGGTTCCCCCTCTGTTATGAAACCAGCTCAAGAAAAGATACAAAAGATAGATCAATGCCTTAGAATTCAGCCTCTTCGAGGGGGCAACCTCCTTTACATTACATAAATGAACATTCTTGGGAATGCTACAAATGACAAACCTCCTTTCTATATATAGGAGTTCTAAGGAGTCACAAACCCCAGCCGACCTAACAATAATAATATAAAGCCACAAAAATAACAATAGAGGATTTTATGGGCACAGTAATAACAAGTATGGGGCAATATGGGACAAATATTAATAAGGGTTCAACTACCAATAGAGGGGGGTAAATCACTAGTATTATAGGGACCCCAATGCCCTCTCCTTCAAAAAAAGTGGTTGTCCTCAATGGCTTGAGTAGTTCTGGATACTTCTGTATAAAATTCTCATTCCTCCGTGTGGAAAATCTCTGCAGATAAAGTTCTTCCACTTTGATAAGATACTCTGAATTTCGATTTTCGTAGCTGTCGATATATTGTTTCTGTGACTGCTTCTGGTTCCAATATAATTTTTCCTTCACTCGTCAAGTTCTGGCAATATTGTTTTGAACTGGAAGCTTGTCGCCTATAACCTTCTTTTAAACATGAAAACATGGAAACTGGTGCAACGAGAAGCCTGGCAAAGGAAGCTCCAATTGTATGCCATAGTACCTCTTTTGCAACACCTTGTACGGACCATAATACTTTGGTGATAATTTATTATCCTTCTTAGCTTGCTTGAGGGACATTTTCTTATATATTTGTAGCCGTAGAAATACCCAATCACCTACAACAAAACTTATTTCACTGTGATGTTGATCTGCCTGTTGTTTCATTCTATTCTGTGCCAACACAAGGTTATCCTTTAAGAGTTGGAGGACTTGTTATTGATGTTCGATGTGATGTTCCATTGCTTGAACCTTAGAGTTTTCTCTTAAATATGATGTGATGGATGGTGGTTCATACCCATAAAGTGCCATAAATGGGGCCATTTTTGTTGTTGTATGGAAGGAAGTGTTATACCACAATTCAGCCAGAGGCAACCATTTGACCCATTGTGTCTGTTTATCAGATACAAAAAAATGAAGATATCCTTCCAATCATTTGTTTACTATCTCAGTTTTCCCATCAGATTGAGGATGATAAGATGATCTATGAGCTAACTAAGTACCAAGACAAGAAAATAATTCTCTCCAAATATTTCCAGTGAAAATGGGATCTCTGTCACTTACAATAATCTTTGGATTTCCATGTAGCTTTTGAATTGTTTCCATAAATGCCGTGGAAACTGTACTAGCTTTAAATGGATGTGATAATGCACAAAATTGTGCATACTTGGTAAGTCTATCAACTACCACCATGATGACACTCTTTCCCTCAGACTTGGGTAAACCTGTGATAAAATCCATTGAAACCTCCTCCCAACGTTTGCTTGGAATGGATAAAGTTTGTAATAGACCCGGTGTCTTAATTGTTTCAGCTTTATTTTGTTGGCAAGCCAAACATTCTGCCACAAAATTTTTAATATCTGATTTACGGCCATCCCAAAAAAATTCCTTCTTAACCCTGTGGTAAGTTTTTAAAAATCATGAGTGCCCTCCTAAGGGAGAAGTGTGCAATTCCATAAGAATCTTTTGTTTTAGCTAGGAATTCTTACAGAGGTATAAGCGATCTTTGTACCATAACAAATCATTTTTCCAACTAAATGTATTAGACGTATGGTGGGCCCTAGTATTGCACCAATAATGCTGCAACTCCTGGGACTCCCTTCTTTACTTTTATCAACCTGGTAAGTCGTAACAAACTTGGAAGTGACGGTGATGTATGCACAAGTACTAGCTCTTGCCGCAGCTGTCACTTGGTCAGGTGGCACAAGTCCGCTAGGAGCTTAAGCCAACTTCTATGAGCTCTTAGAAGAAGATTTTTAATTGATGGATGAAAGCTAACTCAAAGTAAGCTAATCTACTTGCGGAAAGAAACTGAAAGCCAAAAAGAAACGCAAACCCTAGCAGACCCTAATTCTACCAGCTAGTCCTACTGATACAAGAAAGAAGATGCAAGCTACTGAATGAGATTCCATTGACTTCTAGGAAGGTAAAATGCATGTGGCTAAGTTATCACTATCTGAAGAAAACATCTTTTTGTATTTTTGAATAAGTTGTTAGAATCATCATGCATGTGCTTTTAACTGGCTTTTGACTGTGCAGAGGTGGATTGGCGAGAGGAAATGCTTGGAAAAGGTTGGGAAGGTTCAGAGAGGGTCTAAGGAGTCCCTAACACTCTTCCCCAGAGTCTCACAAGGTTTGGCTATCAGGAACCTCAACTTGTGAGCTCTACAGGAAGTCTGCAGGGGTTCTACAGGAAAACTTCAGGATTTCTACAGGAAACTCCAGAATTTCTACAGGAAACTTGGAAGTCAGTTTTTAGGAGGTGGATGAGTGAGGGAAGGTGTATGGATGGATCATAGGGGTGTGAAGAGGTCTGGGACTTGGGGAATGGAGCTGAGGAGTGGCAAGGATGGTGGGATTTGTTCAGGGAAGACTAAAGCAATGTTGCACAAAAATTAGGGTTTTGCAAGCAAATGGAAAACGTGCGGAAATAATTCTAAGTAGAGGGTGGAGTGGATGGTGTTGATGGAGAATAAGTAGATGAAGAAGTTCTACAGGTGCTCTACAAGTCGTTTTTCCAATCTGAACCAACAAAAACTTGTAAATTCAAAGACCTAGTTACATTGACCTAATATGCTAGCTACCAGTAAAGAGAATGAACAGAAGTGTGACCTGCAATGAAACCATCTATTTTATCTCATGCAACTAAGAAAACGAAAGTCTAAACTTGAAAATGTGCTGAAAGCAAATCTAATCTACTGTCTAAAAATAGAACTACAAAATGACTACAAAATGAATACAAAATGACTAACTATTGGCTAACCAAAATGACTGACTACTAGCTATCTACTGGCTAACCAAAATGAGGCCCTAAGCCCTCTTATTTATACAAATTGAGGACCCCAACAGTCCTCCTAAACTTTAGGGACTTGGCTGCCAAAACTTGTAGTTAACAACAATCCTACTTGACTTGCTTCGCTGCTGTTGTGCTAATTGATTTGGTGGCCCTTGAACTCCGAGCTAATGGTGGAGAATTCGAGGTAAGGGCCCATAAATGAAGGGAACACCTTCCCAAAAATACTCTCCACGAATTTGGCTGCCAAGTGCTCATTAAAACCTTCCATTTTGTCTCCAAATTGACCAAAAAGGCTACACAAAGCACACATGAGACTTGTTGGCATAATGACTAACCCAATTCACTCTATTAG
>APFE030893001.1:0-13810 GCA_000404065.3 Pinus taeda
TAGTAGCTATTTCTTCTTCTACTTTCAAAGGAGCCAACTGAGAGTGTTTGAGCAACTCAGGTAATCGTTTGAAGATTCCGCCAATCCATTACCTTGCGAATAGTATGCAGTAGAATGCCCCAAGTTAATTTGATATTTATTACAAAAATCAATCATCCTTTTAGATTTAAAAGTTGTTGCATTATCTATAATCAGCTTGTTAAGACAACCAAAACGTGACAAAATATTATTTTCGAGAAACTGAATTATTACCGTATCAGTGGCCTGCCGAGTGGGGATGGCTTCAATTCATTTTGTAAAATAGTTCGTCGCTATCAAGATCCACTTATGTTGGGTTGAAGATGTAGGGTGGATCTCTCCAATAAAATCAAGGCCCCACTGCTGAAACGGAGCACTTACTTCAACCGGCTTGAGAGGTAGTGGTTGTCATTTTCTTCTTCCCTGGAAAATTTGACATTCGTGGCAGCTTGTAACAGTTTTATAAACATCGGCAAAGAGTAGGCCAATAGTACCCTGCTCTCAAAATTTTATTTGTCGTCATCTTCCAAAATAGGTGACCTCCACAATCTCCCTTATGAAAATCATCCATGACCTGTTTTTCTTCTTCCTCAACCAAACAATTCAGCAACATACCTCCAGGATCTTTCCAATACAATGAATTATTCATAATACAAAATTTGGCAGCCTTTAATTTCAGAGTTCTACTTTTATTTTTAGCCATTCCCAGTGCCGGTGAAAGATTTTGGAGCACATATACAATATTGGAATACCAAGGGGAATGGATAAAAATTTCTGATACCTGAACAAGTGAGTTGTCCTCATCTTCTTCGGACATGGAAGCAATCAATTTTATGTCCAAGGCATGCAAATTAGACTCTGCCATCAGTTTTTCCAAACGTTACCCCTTGATGAGCTTTGTTGGCTTTATTTCCAAGTCATATTCTAACAAAGATGCAATCCATTTGCCTCGTCTCCCTTCTGGATTTATCTGTACTAAAACATCTTTGACGGTTGTGTTAGGAACATAGGCAAGAATATGAGAATGAAAAATATAAACTCGGAAATCTTTCACATCTTTCACCAAGGCAAGAGCTTGCTTCTCAATAATATTATACTTTAAGGCTACATCTCTTATTGTTCTGCTGAAAAAGGAAATTGGCTTCTCAAGTTGGTCTCTTTTCTGCATCAAGACCGTTGCCATAGTATGCTCTAAAGCGAATGAAAATAAAATTAAATCTTGGGAATAATCGGGGCTGATCAAAATTGGAGCTAAAGAAAGGGCCAACTTTACGAAATTGAAAGACATGATAGCTTCTTCGGTCCACTTTACTAAACTATCTTTCTTTAACATGTTTGTGATTTCCCTCAAATGTTCTACTAGATTTGGCACAAAACGACGTAAGAAGTTCACCTTACCATTGAATGCTTGGATCTCCTTTTTACTACGGGGAAAACCAATTTTCTGAATAGCTTCCACTCGAGCAGGATTGATGCCGATGCCCTCCTTTGATATGATGTGACCGAGAAGCTTTCCTTCATCCATGGCAAACAAACTCTTTTGGGATTAAGAGATATGTCATACTTTCTACACCGCTGAAAAACAATCTTCAATGGTAAAGATGTTCCTCATCTGAATTAGAAAAAACTGTCAAATCATCAAGATAAACTACTAAAAATACATCTTTCTCATTTGCAAAGGCAACATCCATAGCCCGCTGAAAGTTGCACCAGCATTCTTTAAACTGAACGGCATCTTGGCATAATGGAAATTCCCCCACGGAGTGGTGAATGTTGTTTTTTCTTTGTCATCCTCATGGACCAAAATTTGATTGTATCTGGAATACCTATCGAGTAGCGACATACGAGATGCCCCAACCACTCTTTGAAGTATGTGGTCCATCTTTGGCAACGGATAATTATCTTTCAAAGACACCTTATTCATATTTATAAAATCAATGCATAATCTAATCTCACCTGTCTTCTTTCACACGAGCACCAAAATGGAAATCCATTCTAAAAATCTGATTGGAACGATTATACCAGCCTTGTATAATCGATTCACCTCCTTCTCTATAGATGGCAGCAACTTAGGATTGATCCTTCTTAGCTTTTGGTGAAATGGATTTTGGTTTGGCTTGATTGGAATGATGTGTTGAATTATACTTTTATTGTACTCCTTCAAATCTGAATAGTCCCATGCAAATACATCAGTAAACGAGGACAATAAACTAATGTACTTTGCCTTTACCTAAGGAGGCAATGCCTTTGACAACTTTACCATCTTTGGATTTTCTGTTGTTCCAATATTCACATCTTCAACTCCCTTTTCAATCGGCATCAAACTTGGCTTTTGAGCTACATCATCTTGGTCAAAAAATTCCTCTAAAGGTATGAGGCCTTTAGGGATGACATTGTCTTTCAGCTGCAAAACTTCCATCTGATTTACTTCTAATTCTGGTTCGTCGTTATCTTGCTCGCCATCTATAGAAGTGTCTTGATATTTGTCTTCATTTCGCAGAAATTATTCAATCTCTTTGTCATCCTGAAACACTTGCCAATATCTTTGATTATCAGGAATGGTTGGGCGATGCTTCACATGAATTTCAAACTTATTGTTTGAATTCATCGGAATCTTCAAGTTACTTGCTGTTGTAGCAAGGGAATCTGTAATAACATTTTGTGCACGAGGAACACATGTCAAGGTAAAATCTGGAAACAACCTCAAAATATCTAAAACTGCATTATGGTAAGCCCTCATTCGAGGATGTTTTTCTTGGTACTCTCCTTTGACTTGCTTGATTACTAATTCGGAGTCGCCATAAACTGAAATCCTTTTTGCATTCAGCTTTTTGAGGATTTTCAAGCCTGCAATTAGTGCCTCATATTCTGCTTCATTGTTAGAAAAATCAAAAGCGAAGTTGTATGAAAAAACTCTTACATTACTCGGGACTTTATTTGGCGATAAAACAGGGTTGCGTATCCAAATACCAATTCCAGCACCTTCCCTACCTACTGCTCCATCAAAGTCCATACTCCACAAACCAACTTCTTCTTCCAAGTGCTGAAATTCTGCTTGCTTTTCTACCTTTGGTCGCTGTTCATATTTTTCTTGCTGCTGGTGGAATGTTGACTGCTCAGTGGTACTTTCAAGCCATTGCCTCTCTTGATGAAGTACAGCTCTGAAATTTTCTGTAATCTCGGGTATATCTTCAACTTCAACTAATTGACTATTTACATTGAAACCACTATCAGAATAAAGAACAAAAGACTCTAAATCTGTATGTACATAATTAATTGGATGATTCATAGGTTTCTCCTTCCTCGTGATCATGTACTTCGTATTTTTCTCTCTATATAACTTCCTCATTTGACCAAACACGGGAATAGTAGCATAGGAGAAATCTAATTGCAATGCCCATTTGAGTGTTGCACCCCATGATCTTGATAGAAGCATGCCAAATCTAGGGGGTATGTCGGCCACAACTACATCCATAAGAACATTTTTCGCTGGAATCTGATCCAAACTTACAACCAAATCTTTAATGAGACCAATACATCTTACTCTACCAGAATCAAAGGAATAAAGGTCATGATACTTTCGAGTGATGTCCAAACCCAATTTTTCCATAATTTCCTTTGGCATGAGATTATGAGACGCTCCTGAATCAAACATGGCGTTGTGCAAAACATAATCATGCAATCTAAGGTTGATATAAAAAGGAGCTATATCACTATCCTCAGATTGACCTTATGATGCCGGACCAAAGATAAGTTCAGGTTGGTCATCTTCCACATTTACCATATCAGACAAAGGATCTACATTCAAAATCTTAGCCACTCGACCTTTATAATTGTTGTTCTTCATTAATTCAGTCAAAGGTATTAACACTTTTAACTTAGAAATTTCATTTTCTAAGCTAAAGGCTGTAGTTTTCTCTACCTCTTTGACTGGAGCATCTTTCTTTTCAGTTTTCTCCTTTGTTGCACTTGGCTGATTTGACTTTTCATTTGTTAATTTCACTTTACTAGAAGTGGGATTTGCTAGCTCCTTTCCCTTTTTCTGCACATTTGGAAAATCATTCTTTGGTGGTGTTGCTTCCTTCCTTTTCTGAATTGGATTGATAGGAACATCCCTACTCCTAAGTGAGTATTTCCTTTGCTACATTGTCAATTCATTCATGTAACCTCTTTGATACTCATCTGATTCCTCTTCTAGGATTGTTTCATTTGCCAATATAAAATATTCATCCATTTGGATAGTTGGACTTTCTGAATACTTTTCATCTTTGGTGATATAGATTGGAAAATCATCTAGTGTAAAAAAGTGATTCTCTTGTCCAATTGGGACCTCATCATCTTCTAATTCAGTGCCCTGAACATAGTTTTGCTATAATGGTGTTTTGACTTGCTGTTGAGTTGATGGATCTTGAGCTTTGCTCCCATTTCTCAATTCTAAATTGTGGTTGTTGCGGACCACGGAAATTTGGATTTCTAACCTGTGTCTCGGGCTTATCTGGAATGGTGAATCTATCAAACATATTCTCAATATTACAGAGCAAATGATCTGAAGTAGAAGCTTCTTCTTTTATAGTCACCTTCTTCTCAGTCTTTGTTCTAGCTCTCTTAGCTAACAAATTTGCTTCAACACTTACTGCAATTTTTTGCATGTCCTCCAATGTAGCCAGGTCTCTTTCTCTCAACTGATATGCCATATTGGGATCAAAACCATCAGGAAATTTAATCAAATCCAGCCCCATAGGTGGCTTGATATCAGCTATAATGGCCAATCTAACACAATAATCCTAGACACTTTCACCAACATTTCTCTTTATATTTTCATACTCGGAAAGGATTTGAAGTGGATTTTTCTTTACCTCCCAGCGATCCAGAAATTGTCTATGAAGTGCTTCCAATGAATTGATTGTTCCAGTCGACAATGCTCTGAACCACTTTTGGACTTCACCTCCAAAAGTTTGCACAAATAATCTCATTGTTACATTCTCTGCATCTATCTCATGTAGATCAAAGAAATCACTTATCCTATCGACATTTTGTTGTGTTGTAACACCTTGAGAAGCATCAAACAATGGGATCTTGCTTTGATAATCAGCGGGCATGGCATTCAAGTTTTGTGGCAAAACAAGAGGTGCATATCTGGCAGCCACTGCTCGAGGTGGATTTACAACTGGCCTTGGGGATGTAAGAGGAATTGGAACGATCCCTGTATGAGGTGTCAAAGGGGGTGAAGAAATTCTTGATGTTTGAGGTGTAGAATGAGTGGATGGGGGTGAAAGCACTATAGATTTCTAATCAGAGATGGTGGGCTGCACAAGAATGGTGGGAATAAAAGGAGTTTCAGTATGAATTTTTGAATTGAATACAATAGCAGATGAACCAAGAGTATCAGATGCAGATTCTAAGAACTCAGGAATATTGGTAGCCACAATTGAAGTTTGAAGATTCAGAATATAAGCATTAATTGATAGATTTGCTCTTTCAGTTTCAAGATCCTTGACAAACTTGGGATTTAGAGCAGTAGCACCAACTGCACTTTCAGACTTAGTTTCAAACAAAGATAGCTCAAAATTTTCATCAAATGGAAGATCTTCAAGATATTAAAAAACAATCAGGCATGAACGAGATCTAAACACAGGAATCACAGAACTTTCCTAGCAGAGAATTCTTGGAATGATATTTGGGTTTTTCATACACGGGAGGAGGATCAGGATTAGGATTGGCTTTGGTGTATCGTCTAGAAGCGAGTGTGTTGAATTATTCCAAAAAATCAACTTGACATTACAATCTTGTCAGCCTACTAAATTCTAAACTCATCATCCAAAAGTCTAGAATTATTTGATGTACTGGGGCAATTTTCCGGCCAGATGTTCAGTTTATAAGACTAGACCGGAGATTGATTGAAACAGCTTTTATCTACTTATGCACTCGCAAAGCAATGTGCAGTTTGAAGGCTACCTGGCTAACTTCAGGCTCCGTCTGTAGTTTATAAAGCAAAGAACATTAACCAACAAATAAAACTTGTCTTCCCTAGTATAGTTTCCACTATGTTAGGGCCTAAATGTACCTTAAGCTGAGAAATGCAAGTCTAGGGTAACATCAAACCACGCTTAACCTGGTAGCTAGCCCTACCAGGTCGGGAGAGGGCTCTCTCCTTGTCAATCTCAGGAAAATATATCAAATGAGACTTGAGATGACTCATGTAAAGACTAATTTTAGGCTAGGTATATGCTCAAAGGAGTTTGATTTAGTTTTATGTTGGTTTGTTGGATCAAAAGTGAAAGGCAATTTTGGGTCCAGGGAATGAACTCAGTCTTGTAGAGATTTCTGTGGGGCGAGGTAGGCAAATGCTTTAGTACTTTGAAATAAGTGAAATGGAGAGTCTTTAGACTGGTGAGAAGTTGAAGAGGGCATTAAAGTATCAAGGATCCTCTTCAAACAATAGAAAACATAAAAAGCTAAACAAACCCTAAGTTAAAGCACTGCAACATCAATGATTTCCACCTTTATACTTGATTCATTTAGTTAAGCTGAAAAGAGAGAGAAAATGGCACACATAAACATATGATAACTTTAATTATAGAAGGAGAAACAATATTAAATCACCTTGCCACAAGGATCCCACAAAATGCTGCAAACCCTGGCCTATTTCCTTGCCAAACTACAGAGATGAAGGTGCAATGATGCTCAAAGCTTTCCCAAGAGTCTAACCTTTGAAAATCACTGAAAAAACACATGATATAGACCTGAAACCACATGTGCTATCCATCAGGGGTGGAATCCATGAGAAGAGGACTGGTTTCAACCATTTCTAAAATAGGAACACAATAATAGGCAGTGGAACAGCGTGCCTCTAAAACCTAGGAAACTTATTCATTCAACTTCAAACCACCTACAACTGATGTATCTACCTTATCAAGTACATTTTTATCATTTTTACATCATATTACATCGCTTTACATCATTTCATCTCATGAATTTTACCATAAGAGAGAAAAATTCAAACTAGAAGAAATCTAAGCGAAAAACAAAGTTTTTAGGCAAAATTGGCACTTTTTCATCCTGTGCGTAGCGCCACTTTTTTTGTGCATAACACTTTTTCCCAGCTGCATTTGGAGACCTTCACCTTCACCACATTTGCTCCAAGTAGGCTTTTTGGAAAGGTCTATATGTATAACTTCTATAACAAGTGGAATTTCTAAATTTGGTGCCCATTTGCCACTCCAAAAATCAGTTCTCCCAACACTGCTTCCTGCGTGGCCAAAAAGTGCCAAAGAGGGCATTTTCGAGGTGTTTTTGGCCCTTTTGGTGACCCAAAACTTGTCAAAAATTTCTAGTAATCTCTGGGTATTCATAATTTTCCATGAGAAATCCAACAATGCAAACTTTTCCTCAAGAGGAGGTCCCTAGAAAAAGTGAGCGCCAGGTGGCGCTATGCACCTATCAGAAAAACCTGTTTTTTCCTTCAAAAATAAAAAATTGTCAAAAAGTTTGCCAAATTTCTTGAAATTTGGCAAGAGTGACCTGCATCAAGTACTGTGTTGGGCCAAGGAAGATTCAGCCAAGTTCTTGAGTTTATCTTGGTCTTTCTTTCTCCTCAAAGACTTCTTCAACTTGGACTTTAGGCACCTTATTCTAGCTTTGCAAATTTTGTTTCGTGCCAAATAATGATAAGCCATGTGCCACAACATATTTTTCTCCTTGTTGGCCTTTTCAATCAGCTTCTACAAGTGCATATTTTTCCTTTCTAGCCAAGATTCTTGGTCAGCATCAATCTTTTTCTCAAGGGGTGTCAACTTGACTTTCTTTCTTTTTGCTTCTTGCTTGTTTTCTCTTATGGTTTGCAGCTCCATGATCATCTGCTTATCCTCCAACTTCTTGTTCCTTTTCTCAAGGTAATTGATGATCCACTTAGCCCTTTCAAGGTTAAGAGCTAAGGCATGGATGTCAGATTCTTGTTCTTTGATGATTTCCTTGAGTCTCAAGCTTTGGGGGCCCAAATCAGCATCATCATCCTGAATCAAAATGAAATCCATCTCCTGACTTTCAGAAGGCCCCTCCTCATGCAATGGTTGCTTCCTTTTGTCTTGTACCTACTTTGTTGAAGACGAAGGAAAAGCCCTTTTCGCCCCGAGTGAAGATAGCATTTGCCTATGATCTGATGAAGGAAACAAGACCCCTTCGACCCCAGGTGGAGATAGTACTCGTTTTGCAGCTGCAAATAGCCTCCTTGTCCCCTTTGCATAAGTAACATATACTGGCACCCCTATAGCTTGAGTTGTAGCTTGAGTCTCATACACCTCTGGTTGATTTGAAGGCCCTCCTTCCTCTTGAAAAACTGATGGGGTCACTTGAGGGCTTTTTAAAACCTCATGTGAAATGAAATCATCCCATGAAACATTCAGCAAAATCAGCTGATGTAAAACCACAATCTTGATCAATGAAAAGTGATAAATGTCGTTGTAATGTTGATGAGGAGGTTTTCTTTTCACTAATGTGGTCATTTTCTCAGTATTTATGCATACGAAATAGGGGAGGTTCATCATCCTCACTCTAGTGCAATGCATCAATAATCTAATATGGTAGGTGTACAAGCGAGAAAATCTCCCTTCACAGCTGAAATATTTGATAATGAGCTTCATAAGTGGAGCATAAGTGTCTTGTAGGTATCTAAAAGGAAAGACCCTACCGATCTACTTCTGACAGCTAACCTTGATATAAGGCTCATAATGTTCTTTGCTCACAAGCTGTCCTTTGTTCCATTGTTCACCTACATTCAGAATCCCTGTTGCTTCCGATGTAGTTTCAGGTGTTAAAGTGAAGGAAAAACCTACCAAGTTCACCTAGCCATTGTGAAGATGAAGGACAAATAGTCTAGCAAGTTCATGGTGGTATTTCACCCTCTCCACCATCTCACAAAACTGGTAGCAAGACTGATGTTTGAAACATGTTACTGCAAGGGAATAGGCCAATAACTCTGTAAGTGTAGTGGGCTCCTCCCAGATGTGTTTTCCTCCCTTATGTGGTCTTCTCGGTACATGAATCTCTTGGGAGGAATCACTCACTATTTCCTCATCCCTTTCATAAGCCGAATCTGTTTCCATGCTTGCCATTTTATGGTGCAAAATGATGAGTATGAAGAGAATTTATATCAAGAGTAGGTGACTGATGTTTGATGAATAGGACTGATGAGTGGTACTGATTAGTGGAGGATTTGATGCTGGCTGTAGGGTTTTTAGAGAGTTATAGGGTTTGGGAATGCATATTAGGGTTTGGGGAATAGTGGAAATTTGTTTGGGTTTTAGGATTTTGGGGATAGGGGGTAGGATGATTGTAAGTGAGAGAGGGAAAGGGAAATGAAATTAAGGAAATGTGGTGAAGAGGGAATGTGAAAATGATGCATTGGAGCAAAACAGCAACAATGACAACTTTCAAAACCCTAGACAGTTTTTTGCAATATGAATGTGCAGCAAACTAGCGTTTGAATTTTCACCTATTAAAACCTCATCAAAGATTAGCAAATCTCTTGTAATGGAAAAATGGGAGGTTCCACTTACTTGAGGAATGATGATTGCAAGATTTGGGAGTTTGGCAAAGTCGTTTGGGTGAAATTTAGGCTTGGAGGGCTGGTGCGCCATGCCAACACCCAGGTGTGCCGCACCTAACAAGTGCGCCATGCCCATTGAAGTTTCTTTGCTAATTATGCGCCCAGTGCGCCGCACCCAGAGAAATTCCAAAACTTTGCTGCAAATTGCCCTTCTTCGCCTCAAATCATGATTTTCACTTGTTCTCTCACTCTTTAGCACAAAAATGATGTCTTTAACACAAGAAACACTTTATATACAAGTGACTTTAATTTTTTCATTTAAAAAACCCACTTTCTAAAGTTTGCTTTGTCACTTTGTTCTTTAAAACTCTGTTACGCAGTTTGGCTCTCTTTTTGACCTTTGATGGGCTAATTCTTTGAATTTCTTGTGTCTTTTGCAGGAGCTGGAGTGCAGAAGTTTGGTAAGATGACCCAGGGCTATAGATGATACTTATTACATATAGGAAAATTAAAATTACATGAAATTTTTTACATAGAACATAAAAACTCTGTTTTTCCTCAAAACTGGGTTTTGAGGAAAAATCAATTACTGATAATGTCATTATTGAAATATTTGATGTCGAGACCTTATTAAACCTCCTCATGAGCCTGCTGACCATTATTGAGCTTTTACAGGACTATGATGACACACCCTAGACCTAATGAGACCTAAAACCCTAAAAATGACTTTTGCAGATGTAAAGACAAAAGATGACTGTAAATGACCTGAATTTGTGAAAATAGGCCAGCAAGTAAAGACCATGAGGGAAATTGATAATGAGCCACTACCATCAGATGATCCATGACCTAATGGAATACAGCTGATCAGATGAGACACCTAAAATGCATGCAAAAAGAGAATTTTGATCACTGATGGAGGGATAAGGTACTGACACTAACACTTACCAACCCACTTTTCAACAAAATCTTAGAGGTTAAATAGGAATTTGTTTTTTTGAATGACTAGGAATAGAAAAATAGAAAAAGAGTAGAATCCTCCACCAAAACCCACAAAACCCAAAGGATTTGTGAACCTTGGGAGAACGACCTTTATAGACAAAATCGTAAGAAGAGTAGTGTCTCAAGCGTTAATAGGATTCCAGGCTATACCTGGAAAAAGTTCTACTATTATCCCTCAAGCAGCAAGCTCACCATCTACAGCTTACATTGAGATTCAAATCCAAGTAGGAGGATCAGAATAGAGTCTTCAAGATACAATAAGTTTACATTCTGATCCTCTACAAGAGGGAAAATCTTGTAACTTAAGAGAGGGAAAAGGAGAAATTAGTGGGACTGCTAAGGCAAAACCACAATTGTCTGAACAAGGATCTCCTGAGATCCCAGGCCTAGGAAGTGCTGCAAAGCCAGCTTAGGTTGGTAACTCTCCGCTTACTCAAGAAGCACCCCTTGAAATCCCCAAAGATTATTGGCACATCTTTGACCAAATGGTAGATCAACCACCTCAAGGTCAAACTTCGACATTAGAGTACCCCATAGTTGACCAAGTAGCCAATCTCCCCATGAAGGCTATTCCTCTGTAGAGCATCCCAACTTTCCATGAGATGATCACAGAGAATCTTGATGCTTTCTTGTTTGAGTTTGATTTCCTCTATAGAGGATATGACTATACCACCGACCCCAAAAATCTAAAGTTATTGCCTTCCACTCTGAAAGGAAAAGCCTTAAGATGGTTTATGGGTCTACACGGGCGAATAATTCTTGGGACGAGATGAAAATCTCCTTCCTCAAAAGATACCAGGACTTTTGTAAAACTAGGGAACTAAAAGATGAGATTTTTAAGATGACTGCAAAAGATAATGAAACACTAGAAGAATATGTGAAATGATTTAATTATAATTTGGAGAGGTCTCCACACACTGCCCTACAAAAAGAAGTCCTAAGAGCTATATTAATTAAAGGAATGAAAGAGGAATGGGTAGAAACTCTAAACTTAACTGGAAGAGGAGTTATTTCTCAGGAATATTATGATGAAATTATTCATTTGTTTATCAGGTGTTTGCGAGGAAGCACATGTACAGGAGCAGGAATCCGAGATCCCATAAGCATAGGAAGCAAACCACATAGTGGAGACGTAACATGGATGGAGATCGGAAACCTCCTGGAAGATTTTAAGATGGAAATCCTGGGCACTCTTACAACACAGCTAGATGTCCTACAGGCTAAACAAAAGCATGCCTTAGAAGAACAAAATTTGGCCATCTTCTGCCCACGTTGTCAAAAGAATCACAACCAAAGGGAATACTCGTTAAACATGGTGCAGATGTGCACTATCTATACTAAAGATCACAAAACTGAACCATTTCCATCATTGTTGGCATTATCGCACAGGTTTGGAGCTATGGCACAGGTGTTGTCCTTGATGGCAACCTTCTTTGGTATCAGATCTCAGTTCAGGCACTCAGAAAGTAGAAAAAGACATATACGCAGATTCATCTAGACGAAGGCGCGTATACACGCGGGTTATACATTACAAAAGTGCGTATATGTTGGGGATCATTCTTTTGGTCCATGGAAGTTAGATCTTGGAACTTGAACTACTGTTTGGACCATGAGCGTCTCGTCGATGTGTGATCCCTAGTTTTGGGTTCATGGTATTGAATGTATGGTTGGAACATGGTATTGGAGAAGGCCTAGCTATAAGAGGAAAGGAGATCTGTGACAATGAATACATGATTATTATTGAAGATCTGATAAAGTCCTAGAAGCTGGTATATTGGGTGGTGATGCAGATCTAGATCTGAAGGAAGGAGGAACCTTAGCGCAAAAGGAAGGATAAGTTCTATTCATGGGTCATAATCTTTAAGCTTGGATGATAGTATCTTTGTATGATTTTGATCTGCTGGATATGGCGCTTGTTTGATCTATAAGTCTGAAAATCTAGGTTAATTAGTGATTGATTATCTGAAAGAGTGTGTTGTCCTTTATAGATATGTACGCAGGTTCAGTGAAGAAAAGGTGCGTATACAGGCAGTTTAGGTGAAGTGAAGGCGCGTATACGCATGTTGTTCCATACGTAGATGCGTATGCACGCAAGTTACAGACTATTGAAATAGCGTATATGCTTTAAGTGGTGATCTAGCTGTTTCTGCTTATTGCTGCTGTGTTTTGGGTTCCGTTGTGTGGTTTCTGGTACTGTGTTTTGGGTACAGCTGGCAGAGAAGTATCTACTTGATTTCAGATCTAGTTGGTGAAAAGGAGTTTGGTTGATGAAGAATCTCTTGATGATTGTTTGATGTTCATGGATCCAGTCTGAAAATTGATGAAACGTGGTCCCTGGAAGAAAGAGAAGGTTGTAGCCTTCTGTAGGCCAGCACCTACGTACTAGTTTCTTGGCTAGTGTAAGAGCTAAGGGGGTTGTAGCTCCCTTCCAGGAGAGCTGGAAAATGAGAGAGAGTTGTAGCTCTTTGCAGGTTGCAGCCTTCATACTGGTAAAAAGACTACACCAGTATATTGTAAAAGAAGTTTTCTAATTGAAAAGAAGATAGAGATGAATTGCAGCAGGTGGTTTTCACCCACATTGGGTTTCCACCTTATATCTTGTGTTCTTGTGTGTGATTTTCTTTCTTCTTTGTTTATTGTCTCTCGTTACTGTTATTTGATTCTGCATCACAGATTAACAATCATCATCAAAAAGATTAAGTAAAGTAAAAGCTTGTTTTGTATACGCGGGTTTCCTTCTGCATAATCGCGTATATACGCAGGTGCATTAAACTGAAGTAGCGTATATCAGTTGTTTTTGAAAAAGGAATAATTATCTTGATAATACTGATTCATCCCCCCTCTCAGTATTATTTCCAACAATTGGTATCAGAGCAGGTCCTTCTGAAGAAGCTTGATCGATTGAAGGAAGATCTTTCATCATGAGCAACTACGAGAGGGAAGCATCAATCAGGCCACCAGTGTTTGACGGGACAAACTTCGTATATTGGAAGGTAAGAGTTACTGCCTATCTTCAATCTCTAGGTACTGAAGTATGGGATATCATAGATACAGGGTATACTTTTCCAGCTTCAACTCCCACAGATCCGGCTGAAAAGAATAAATATGAAACGAATGCAAAGGCGGTCAATACACTATTGGGATGTCTATCACAATCTGAATTTGTCAAAATCATGCAGTATAAATCAGCTAAGGAAATATGGGACAAGATTGTTCTGAGCTATGAGGGAGATGAACAGGTAAAAAGGG
>APFE030893006.1:3082-15388 GCA_000404065.3 Pinus taeda
GTTGGTTTGTTTGTCATTAGGTCTTCATTAGATTCTAGGAAGGTCTATCTTGTCCGCAAGATCGACTCATTCCGCGTGACACCCACAGAGCAGGGAAGAGTATTAAATGCTAGTTGGTCTTGTGTTTAATCACTATCCTTTGAAGCATAATATTAAGGATCTTGTTGATAGATTCAACTTTCCCATTGCCTCGGGGATAATAAGATGAAAAATATTTGTGTTCAAAGCCCAACAAAGAGGATAGCTCACGCCATATCTCATCTTCAAAGTGTTGACCATGGTCGGAGACCAATTGTTTCGAAACCCCAAATTGAGAGATAACATGGTTGAAAAAGAATATGGTAGCAGTATTCGCAGTATTAGTGAATGTTGGCATGGCTTCATCCCACTTGTTAAAATAGCTGACAACCATGATAATATATTTGTGGTTATTAACAGATGGGGGTCGACACTCCATAAAGTCAGTAGCCCATTTACAGAAAGGACCAACTGTGACAATAGGATGAAGGGGAGTAGTTGGAGCTCTCACCTTAGGGGCATATAACTGACAATTGGGACAATGTTTAATTGCTGCAATGCAGTCACTAAAGAGAGAAGGCCAAATTAACCAACATGGATGATTTTCTGGGTAGTAGCCATTCCGGAGAGGTGGCCACCACAAGCATCACCATGGCAAGCATTAAGCACTTGCTTAGCTTAAGAATGGGTGAGACAACAACGAAGGACAATATCAACACTGCAACAATAAAGATCATCACTGATGAGGAGGTAGCAGGGGGCTTGATGTTGAATCCATTGTTGATCATCATGAATGAGATGGGGGAGAAATTTATGAGTTTGTTGATATGTGAGGATGTCTCCATACCATGGGTCATCAAAGGTTATAGTGAACAAGTGTTTGTCCAAGAGATTTTCATTTACTGACGAATCATGCGCACCAATGGGGAATTTAGAAATATGTTTGGCAAGGGCTAAACCTTTCTTAATTTTGGGAGTGACAAAATCAAGATCGTATTCTTGGAGGATGACAATCCAATGAGAATACATCCCGCTGATGATCTGTCGACTCAGTAGGAAATCCATTGGGTTGGAGTTTGTCACCAATTTAGTGGTACGAGTGATGATGTAATGGTGAAGTTTCTGGACGGAGAACATGACAACCAATGCTAGCTTTTCTTCATGTGAATAGGACACAGGGGGGTCATTGAGGTTCTGTTGAAGCTCCAAAAATTGGGTCTACAACAAGGGGGATACCTGCCCGATCCAGACCTTGGTTGGCAGCTCCTTATCTGTTTGCTATAGCGGGTCCGACTGGGGATATGGGACCAATTTCCCAATTTATGAGTGTGTGTGTGTATAATTTGATGTTTCTGATCTAATGATTCCTAATTAAGATGTTCTAATTCTAACTTTAATCTAGTGCTATACTATTGTATTCTAATAAGCAGAAAACATCTAAGTCTATACTAACCCGGGGTGTCATTCTTCTATTATGCGATCTAAAAAGATTTCAAATAACAACTGGTAATAAAGATCATTAAGCTATTATGAGAAAAGAATTCAATAAAGATGAACCATTTCATATAAAAAGTTAGACGAAACAATTGTGAAAAACATATCGCATAATGAGCTATTCATACATTAAGCATAAATAAATAGCTATCACTGTACAAAAGTGCCAAATGATAACTCAGGCATTCACACATTAATATATAAACAAATAAAATTGAATATCACTTTAACACATAAGCAAAAATGGTTAAGAGATAAAAGTACCATTTATAACTAGTCCTACTCATGCGCTTCAAGCGACAATGATTTATCTCTCCTTGATCTAACATCCACTGAGAGTACAAAAGTGCAACATCAGTAGCAAATATTAAATGCAAACATTAAAAAATCTTGTTCCATTCATTCATCAAAACCTCCTCGGAGGGTGCAAAAGTGCATGTTCTGAGGACAAGTTTTTGACAAATTTCTAGACCCTTCTCTAAATGCATGAGAAGGGTTTAAGTACTACTAACTAAAACTAAAAATAACTTATTAAAAAAATTTAGGATGCGGTTTAAATGACCATCCTTTTTCTAAGAAAAATAAAATAAAACTATTTCTAAAATTAAATCTAACATCTAACTATTTATGTATTTGCTCCTTAATATCGCAAGCATTCAACATTGCCTGAGAAGAGTCGGTCAACCGACTTCAGCTTATAATTGTGCTGTGAAACGAAATTAGCAAGATCTGGTGCCATCTTTTTGGCAGAATTGATGATGTATTTGGGAATCATCCGCTGACTATATGACTTTACCATGTATGCCCAGTATTACTCCCAATTTAACTTGATTAACCCTGAAATTGCTTCTGCCTTTTCTTTATCTTTCTGTTTCTAGCGTCGCCTTTTGCATTTTTTTGGGTTTGCAATTAATTGAGCAATTGGACGCTTTCCTTTTCGAGCAATTTTCTCAACGATGCGCGATTAGCGCTAGGCGCTAATCGCGCATCGGAAGCTTCCTCTGTTTCTTGATTCGGGCTTCCTTGATGTGTTTTTCACCTTTTGTGCCTTTTGGGAGATATAAAGCTCAAACTTTGTGAAGATAATGATTCCGTAAGCTCTTGACCTGAGTATTAAACTGTTCATTTCTGTTATCAACACTGTCCTTGTATGTGAGAATTTGGGGCCTTGCTGCTATCCAGTGCAGGAATGAACGGACTAAATCTGTAACTGATGTTTCAGCCAACCTTGATGGGCCTGTAGTAGTCGCAAATCCATTACCTTAGGATCCTCTTCCCCAAGCAGATTAGGTGCGCCTTCCCAGATGGAAATTGGACTCCTGCCTTTCTTCCTCATAGTAGCCTGCATAATGTCTTGTATAACCTTTTTTTCTTCGTTCCTGCAGTTTACAAATGAGGTGAAAGTAATGATAAAAATAATGACAGGAAATCTTTAAATGCCAAAGATATGCAAAAACACGCCATCTTATGTGAACTAGCTCCTTGATAAACACAAAACCATATTTTATTAACAACTGGCATATAACTCATTAATTAACATTAAAGCGCGTGACCAGTTCTTGTTTTATGGAAAAAGATTTTTCTTGAATATTGAGCCAGGAAAATCTGCGATGGAATGATTCTGTGATTTGCATTGCAGTATCGTAGATCACAACATCGTATTATCGCAATATCGCTGCATCACAAGATCGCAATATCGCAAGATCGTTTAATCATTATGTGTATTTTGTGTGTTTTTTGCGATATGCGATATGCGATATCACATATCGGTGATTTTGAGGTTTTTCAACATGAGTGCTTATTAATGTATGCGATGCGATGGAGTTTCGCATCGCAATCTGGCATTTTTAAAATTTTAGCTCATGAGAAGGTATCCTATCATTCTTTGCGCGATGCGATATTTCTTAAGGAGTGAATTTACTTTCTTCATCATAAAACTAAAGCTTTTTAGATTTTTCAAAGGTATTTTCCTAAGTTCATGATGGTAAGCTTTATCCAAAAGGAAATATAAGCACTAATTGATTTTTTTTTTTATTTTTTTATTTTTTTATTTATTTATTTATTTAATTTATTTATTTTTATTTTTTATTTTTATTTTTATTTTTAATTTTTATTTTATATTTTATTTTTTATTAATTTTTTTTAATTTTTGACTAAGGGTCCCCACTTATTTAGTATTAGCAATAACACTATATAAGGAGGGGGGTTGTTGGTGGCCACAACAGGTTCTTACTGACATAATATATGAAATTTTCTATTCCTACTGAATCTTTCTATATTAGGGCCCTATCAATTGAGTAGGTGGTTGAAAAGATGTATAGGATGAAATCCCTTTAAAATTCTGGTGGACTAATCAAAGGAGCAGAAGGTAGCGCGCATTTTAGGGCATTGAAAGAATGTTGAGCTTGGTCATTTGATACAAATGGAATGGTAGATCTAAGGAGTCTAAGGAACCCATGAGATGTTGTGGCATAATCATGGACAAACTAACAAAGGAATTTGGCCTTGCCTTCGAGGCTTTGTAGCTAGCGAAGGGTATGAGCGGGGGAGGAATTCAAGGATGGCTTGAAATTTTAAAGGATCAAGAGTAATACGATCCTTGGACACAATGAAGCCCAATAGGAAACCAACAAGGATGCAAAAGACACTCTTTAGGAGGTTAAGGCAAATGTTATAGTTGTGACATCGTAAGAATACACTTCACAAGTCATGGATGTGTTGCGATCAAAGTCTACAACAAGCGGTGAGGTCGGTCGAGATACACATGGATAATGTGGTACAATTCATGAAAGAAATAAGATATGGCCTACTGAAAAGTGGCCCCAACATTCTTTAAGATGAATGGCATGACCTTGTGTGCAAAGGTTCCCCACAAACTAGTGAAGGTGAATTTTAACCGATTGACATCATGAATATGAATATGATTGTACCCGGAGAACCCATCCATAAAGGAAGGAATCTCATGCCCCGCACACTCATCAATGACCTGGTCAATGAAGGGCGTGGGAATTTTGTCTTTAGGATAAACTTTGCTCAGATTGCGAAAGTTGGTGCAGACATGGATGGTGCCTTGTTTTTTAAGAACAAGAACTAGATTGGACACCCATGTGGTGTATCTGATAGCATAGATGAAGCCATCCTACTTGAAGTTATGAAACTAGCTCATAAAAAGATAGAAAACAGAGATAAATGCCTTAAAATTCAGCCTTAATTACACAAATGAACAATTCTTGGATGATACAAATGACAAGACCTCCTTTCTATATATAGGAGTCTAAGGGGTCATAATATAATAAGAACCAACATAACTATAATAATGTAAGGGCACAACAATAACAATAGTGGGCTTATATGGGGCACAATAATAACAATATGGGTACTACATGGGCACAAAAATATAATAAGGGGGTTGCACTAATAATAATAAGGGGTTACACTAGTAGTATAGGGACCTAACATGCCCCTCTCCTTCAAAAAGTGTTTTCCTCAATGATTGAGTAATTCTAGATGCTTTTGTATAAAATTATCATCCTTCCATGTGGAATATTCAGCGGGTAAGTTCTTCCACTTGATGAGATACTCTCAAATTGATCAATTTCATAGTTGTCAACTTCTCAGTTCTGTGAATGCTTCAAGTTCCAATATGAGTTTTCCTTCCTTTTCAAGTTCTGGCAATATTGTTGGAACTGGGATCTTCGGAAAATTTTGAATGAGTTCCCACCCTGCTTCACCATTCTTCCATTCATCCCTTTCTTTGTTTATCAAATTTGGTTGGATAATTATACCAACCCCTACTATTTCTGCAACCATATGTTCAATTTCACTCCTTTGAGCATATGGATATCCATAAGGTCTGATGTTTGGAGGAGCACTTCCTGGAATCAAATGAATAGCATGATCATGATCACAAATATGTGGGAGACCTTTGGAAAATACCTTGGAATGATTTCCCAAGGCTTTTTGAAGATTTGGAGAAATATATGATTTCGATGTGGGAACCATAAGCGAACATAATTGTGCTATTACGCCTCATTGTTCTTTCATTAGAAGCTTTGTCATTTTGTTAGAGCTGATTATCTTTCCTAGTTTCCCTGTGATACCCCTTAATTCAACTTCCTTTCCTTCCGAAGAAAATTTCATGAAAAGTTCTTGAAAATTAAAAGTTATTGTACCCAAGGATTGTAGCCATTACACTCCTAGTACAACATCAGCACCACCCATTGGAATGGAAAGCATTGGGCTATTCAATACATATTATCCCATGGATAGCTTGATATTATGGCACTTTCCAGAGCAATGTATGGTTCCTCCACTTACAACCATCACTTGACACTCTAGTGCTGGATATAGGAAGAAATTCAATTCCTTGGCTATCTTACAATGAATAAAATTTTGGGTACTACCCAAATCAATCAACACTATTACCTTTTTCTTCTTGATATGAAATTCTATATATATAGTTTGAGGAGTGGTAATTCTAGCCAATGCATTACAAGATATGGTCAGATTCATTTCTTCTTTATTTGGGGTTGGTTCCTAGTGAGTATCCTTTTTCTTTTGATGTTTCTTGATACTTTTCTTCATGATATTTCACTGCTTGAACTTTCTTCTTCTTGATATGTCCTTCTATCTTGAGAGTTTGAGGAGTGGTAATTCCTGCCACTGCAATACAAGATATGGTTGGATTCATTTGTTCTTTCTCTAGGGTTGGTTCCCGGTGTATATCCTCTTCTTTTGACATTTCTTGATCCTTTTCATCATTAGGAGGCCTTTCTTGTAGCAGCTTTGTCCCACCTTCCTTCAAACCTTCCATGTCTTTCTTCAAATCTTCCATGCCTTTCTTCCAATATGCTTTCATACCATTGATATTAGCTTCCATGGCATAGATAAAAATATTTATCTTTTGCTTCTCTGAACCCTTTTGTTTGAGATTTATCAATTGGCTAAAGAAGGTGTTGCTCTTTGTATCCTCATAATGTGCTATCATTTCCTCCATGAAAATTGACCACATGACAAGTGGTTTATGAGAACAAAGCCCTTTATACCATAAAAATTGATTTGGTTCTAAATAATTAGATGTAATACGTACCTTTTGTAACAGTGGTACACCGTGTGTATCAAAATAATTCTCCATCTGTAGTATCAAATTTACCGGATCCTTTCCATCAAACTTCCTCATTACAATTTTTCTTGATTTTAGGAGCTCGATCTTGAAATGACTGTAACTGTAATTTCGGATCTTTAAGTTCTGAAATTTCCGTTTGTAATAGCCCTCTAAGTCCTCTTTCTAACCCCGCAAGTTTGATCAAGGTTGGATTCTGCAAGAAATAGTTATGCCCAATCTCCTAAGATGACAGAGTATATAATTCTTCAGTAGAGAAAACTTGTATGACGTGCCATGTGCCACTGTTTTGACTTTTGGATATGAACAATATACATAGAATAATAAAGCTAATCCTCATTTTGTAACTTCTTATGAAATTTCAATCTCATGCTCAGCGAGAAAGTTATGACGATTTTCCCAAGGTCACCTGTTTAGAATGTAATTCTGGAGTCTATAAAAACCCTAACTTCCTCAGATTATATCTCAGAAAATATAGCGAGACAAGATCTAAAATTTGGACCCACGTCTTACCACGATTTCAGTTCAAATGGGTTTTAATTTCAGAGTCTTAACCTTCGTAGAAAAATTATTATAGTGAAAATTCCACGATGACATGTTTGAAGGTGAAATTTTGGAACTTGCAAAAACCCTAACTTCCTCAGATCATATCTCCGACAATATAGTGAGACAGGCTCTGAAATTCAGACCCGAGTTTTAGACTGGTTTCTTTTCAAATGGGTTTTTTTTCTATCTTTTGAAACTTCATAGAAAAATGTTATTATGAAAAATTCCACTATGACCTGTTTGGAGCAACAAAACCCTAGAATACAAAGCTCTGATACCAAATGTTATGAAACCAGATCACAAAAAGATAGAAAAGATAGATCAACACCTTAGAATTCAGCCTCTTTGAGGGGGAAACCTCCTTTACATTAAAAAAATGAACAATTCTTGGATGATACAAATGGCAAGACCTCCTTTCTATATATAGGAGTCTAAGGGGTCATAATATAATTAGATCTGACATAACAATAATAATGTAAGGGCACAACAATAACAATAGTGGGCTTCTATGGGGCACAATAATAACAATATGGGTACTACATGGGCACAACAATATAATAAAGGGGTTTAACTAATAATAATAAGGGGTTACACTAGTAGTATAGGAACCTAACACTTGAGCTTATCGATTTCGGCTTTGATGGCATCACGCTTGGAAGGGTGAATAGGTTGTTGCGCTTGATGGACATGTGTGGCATTGGTCCAAGTGTCAATATGATGTTCGACAATGGCGGGTTCAAGTCCAGGCACTTCAGAATAGGACCAGGCAAAAAAATCACATAATTCCTTGAAGAGCTTCGTGTAAGAATCAATTTCTTCTGAGGTGCAATGTACCCCCAAGACAATGTTTTATTCAACCCCTGGTTTATTTGAAATGTTGATTTTTATGGTGGGGGAAATGTTGGACATATTCCCTTCTTTGAAAGCATCAAGTGCAGGAACTTGAGTCGCCATTTGTTAGTATGAAAATTCCTAGAAGGTGTACCAAAAATCCTCATTTAAGTCACTAAGTGACAAGTGACCCTAACAATGATTTGATGATTGTTGTCGTTCTAGATCTGCAATACAAATGGAAAATCTATAGTAAAATAAAACATATATAAAACAAATAGTAGCAAAATAATGTATCCAGAATAATAACCGAATTGGAAATACAATTTTAATTGAATAAATCTTTATTGATAATTCCTGGTGAAGGAGATCTACATATTGGTTTGTAAGTCCCCCTCCGTGGGATGGGTCTTTTGATATCCTTGATGCTTCAGAAATAGAATTCCTTCTCTCAATCACGTGAAAACCCAAAATAGAGTGAAGAACTCAAATGGGAGCTCAAGAAGATGATGATAATGTTGACGATGATAATGATCATGGTGAAGAATGGATGAAAACCCCTTCTTTATATAGCAAAGTATGGATTTAATCTCGAAAATGGAGAATAATAAAATATTATTGACCAAATTCATATCTAACTACTTGGAATACTTTATTGTATTTATTGGAGTGGGAAAAGAAATTTAAAATGGTCAAATTCCTTTGTTTAGAAATAATTAACAAATAAAATGATTTATTAATTATTTCGCAAGAAACAAGAAATGTGTGAAATCAAAATAATTATTAAATAGTGATTTAATAATTATTCTAATAACAAAAATAAGGAAATTCAAATAAATAATGATTTATTTAAATATTCTTAAGGGATTTAGTCAAATATGACAAGGAATAATTATTAAATAATGATTTAATAATAATTCCTAGAGAAAATTAAATAAATAATGACTTATCTAATTATTATCATAGGGGTTTTTATTTAAAACAAAAAATAATTTAATAAAAGTGGTTTACTAAATTATTTTCGACAGTGAAAGTTATTTTACTATATTAAAATTAAACCCACATGGTGTATTTTGATCCACCTAGTTAGAAATGGCTAGGTGATCATTTTTTGGTGATAACAAACATTTTTTAACTAAGGTTGAAAGCATTAAAGAGTAAAATCAAGCATTGGAATAAGCAAGTTCTTGGTAATATTTTGGTGGAAAAGACACTTTTGGAACAGAAAATGGCTAAAATCCAGCAGAGAATAATTTGTTAAGGAAGATCTCAAGAACTAGTAGTAGAAGAGGGGATCACACTTGTTAAAGTGAAACAATGCCAAAAACAGGAGGAGGAGTTGTAGAGACAGAAATCAAGGATTCAATGGTTGAAATAAGGTGAATGAAATACTAAATTATTTCACAATTCTATGATACAACGTCAACATGTCAACACAATCTTCTCATTATATCTCAGTATGGAGGCCATAAGTTACAACACTAGTATATCAAGAGGGAACTGATATCTTATTACAAGGATTTTCTCATGAAATATTATTACGAGTGGCAACCAGATATCAATGTTTTCACTTAACATATCCCCAGGTTAGTAACTTCTGAGCAGAATGTAGTCTTGATGAGTCCAACCTCCCTTCAAGAAGTGGATATGGTAGTTATGGGTATGTCGAAGAACAAGGCACCAAGCTCTGACGAATATACTTCGGATTTCTTTAAAACTTGTTGGACTTTTTCGGGTAGCGAAATCCATGAATTAGTTGAAGAATCACATCAAGCCATGAACATACACCCTGGTCTTAATGATACTTTTTTTACCCTCATACCCAAAACTGGCCATTCAAAGAGTCCTAGTAGTTTTTTCCCTATATCCTTTGCAATGTCATTTACAAGATCATTCATCTATTATAGTCAGTAGTTTGAAGCCTATTTGCCAAAACTTATTTGGCCTGCCCAAACTGGCTTCGCGAGGGGTCACTAGATTGCTGATGGGACTATTGCTACACAAGAAATCATTTACTCACTCGGAATGACAAAGAGGCTAGGTATGATTATTAAACTTGATATGTCTAAAGCATATGCTTATATCAGTTGGATTTCTTTTGTTCTAGATACCCAATGATGGATTTTTTGACCAATGGATATTGTGGGTATCATCCTTAGTCTCCACAACCTTTTTCTCAATCCTTATCAATGTATCTCCCTCCAATACATTTCCATCCTGAAGAGGACTAAGACAAGGAAATCCTTTACCCCCCTTCTTCTTCATTTTATCAATGGAAGGCCTTGGAAGAATTATACAAACATCTTGTTCCTTGGAGCATATTCATGGGTTGAAATTGTATGGTATAGAATTTCCCATTTCGCATTAAAAATATGTTGATGATGTAGGTTTTAACCCCATACAGAAATTACCTGCATACAAGTTCTAAAACATAGAAAATAAACAATGCGAGAGCATAACACATAAAACACATATACATAGAGATTTTCCCTTGAATCCCAAAACCGACACTACCAGCTTGATTTTTCATTATGTTCCTTTCAATGTTACAATACATATCTATACATGCCGAAGCATCCAATACCATGGACCGAAAAACCATCGCGTCCAAAAACCATGGACCGAAAACCATCACGTCCAAAACCATGTGCGAAAAATCATGCACAAAACCATAGGTAGGTTTGCCCAACCTAATATAGGGTCCAAAAACAAATAGAGTGGGGTTACTTGCACCCCTCAAACCCCCTATGATCCCCCCCCCGCTACATAAGCAGCGCAATGAAGGGGGGGCTCCGCCCCCTTTCTAACCCCCCGGTTAACTACGTGGGCTAGTCGTGGAAATAATATAACACAAACCAACATTATCCCACTTGTTGCTTTATTTCCATAGGGGACCACAAGAGAGCTTAGTCATTTATCCAGCCCTGCAACACCCATTGTTTCTCTACACCAAGAGAACTTCTCAGAGCTCATAGATGTTGTCAATGCATCTGTAGTATTCTTCAAAGTGTCCACCTTTACTATCAACACCTTTCTTTCTTCTATCATATCCCTCACAAAGTGACACTAAACATCAATGTGCTTTGTCTTTGAATGATATGTAGGTTTATTTGCCAAGAAAATTCCACTTTGGCTGCCACAGTCTATCCTTATAGGTCCCTGTACTAACCCCATATTTGAACACAATATCTACAACTAAACTGCTTCCTTGCTTGCATGAGTGGCTGCCATGTATTCTGCCTCTATAGTTGATAGTGCCACTACAGATTGTTTCTTACTCATCCAACTGAATGCACCTCCAAATAGGTTAAACACATACCCACTTGTAAATCTTCTCTTTTCCAGATCTCTACCCCAGTCTGCATCAACAAAGCCATGAATATCCAACACTCTGTCCAATCCTGGTCTTCCTTGGTAGCACAAACCATAATCACCAGTGCCACGCCAATACTTGAAAACCCATTTCACTGTTGTCCAGTGCTCCTTCCCTAGATTTGACATAAACCTGCTCAATACTCCCACTGCATGTGCAATTTTTGGTCTAGTACAAATCATCGCATACATCAGGTAATCGACTGCACTTGCATATGGAACATGGGTCATGTCCTCTTCCTCTTCTTGTGTCTTGGGACATTGTTCAGCAGATAACTTTACACCTACAGGAATAGGAACCTTCACTCGTTTACTATCCTGCATATTAAACCTCTGCAATATTATCTCGACATACTTCCTCTGGTTTAACCAGAGCTTCCTCTTTGTCCGATCTCTTTTAATTTCCATGCCCAAAATATAGTTTGCAACACCAAGATCTTTCATGTAAAATTTGGAGGACAAATGGGTCTTCAAATCCTGGATAATTTCTTTGTCATTTCCAACTAGAAACATATCATCCACATACAATACCAGATAAATAACACAGTCACCAATTAATTTAAAATACACACAGTGATCTTCTTTGCTTCTAGTGAAGCCAAGTCCCCGTATAAATGTATCAAATTTCTCATACCACATCCTTGGTGACTGTTTTAGCCCATATAGAGACTTCATTAACTTGCATACCAGTTCTTTCTTACCCTTCACCGCAAAGCCTTCAAGTTGCTTCATGTAGATCTCCTCTTCCAAATCCCTATGAAGAAATGTTGTTTTCACATCCATCTGTTCTACCTCAAAATCAAAAGCAACAACAACAAATAAAAGTAATCTAATTGAAGTTACCTTGGCAACAGGAGAAAAAATATCACCAAAATCAATTCCCGACACCTGGGAATAACCTTTTGCTACCAACCGAGCTTTGT
>APFE030893016.1:1341-15294 GCA_000404065.3 Pinus taeda
AACATAGGGTCCAAAACCAAAATTTTCTGGGGCGCTGCCCCGGACCCCATAAAGTGGGGTTATGGGTACCCCTCAAACCCCCTGTTAACTATGTGGAAAGAATATAACACAACCCAACAAAGACAGGGAATTCCAAGTTAACAGCAGTAGGCAATCCGACGGAGGTGGAAGGGGAATCAAATAGTCATGAGATCAATTGGATTTAAAGCCATGAACAAAGAACAGAAAACACACAGAGAGAGGACACCGAGGGGAAGAGTCAGAAAGAAGAATACAATGACATAGAAAAGAAGAGACAATGAAGCAAAAAGCAGAAAGACAGAGGACCAAGTTGACCACAGGTAGCGTCAAGCACCAGAGAGCTTGAGAGGTTCAAGCCATCCCTGAGAGGATCTGTCAGGACTGAGCACCACATTGGGCTCCTTCCATTAAAGACCATAGAGGTCAAGAGCTGGCAAGGAAAAGACTTTGTGCACTCTAGTGGCTTAAGGGATCCAAGAACCACCCTGCCAAGCGAATTCTATTTCAGGAGACTCATATTGAGCTCCTTCATTGTAATTCCCTACTTTAAGACACAATAAAAGTAGGTCACCACTGAAAGTTGGACCGGAGATGTAGCCTTGGAGGATAGGGTGAACTCCTTATTAATTGTTGTATTCTTGTATTTGCTTACTATATTTCTCTGCTGTTTTCCATTTCCCAGTGTCTGTGTATTTTGCAATCTGATCGATCCATTGCCTAAAATAACATAGACACACACCAACGCATGAGTCTGTAATACCTTTATTCAATAATTCTTTAAATGATATCACTCAAAGGGTGATTTTCAGATCAAGGGCTCTGCTCAATAGCTCAATTCACAAATGACCAAGTGTTGTTTGTTGGGTAGCCCTCTGTAATTTATAGCACTTTTTGAATTTGAGTTCAACCGTTCCCCCCAAATTTGATTCATTAATGCTCCCTTGGCAGCAGATTTTTCCAAATCTTGCCCATAAATCGTGTCCTAAATGCCTACCGCCTGCTCCATTTTGTCTCAAGTCGAGCATCCCATCATGAATAGTGACTTTAACAGTCACTTTCTGGCCAATCCGCACAGAAACGCATCCCCCTGTGCCTCGTCGCAGACCTTGTGACTCTTTGCTTCTGTGCGGAGCTCCAACATCGCGTAGCTCCTAAGCATAATAGTTTATAGTCCCGCGCTTCCTTTCAACTGCTTGGAGCTCTAAGACTGTACTTCCCTCGGCTATTTAGGTGGTTGCACCACCTGTATAGAGTTTCATCCTATCATCCATCACTTTTCCTAGAAAATACCCACCTTTTATTGTTATGGGCGGCGTCATGCACTTTATCATCTACAATGCGCTACCTTGGTTAATTCACTTAGTAATGTGAGGTCCAAGCCAAGGCATCAGACTAATCAATTCATAGTGATAGTCCTTAGACTTGTCAGTGTGATCACGTGCATCCTGTCCACTTCTCTTTCAAATATGTTTAGGAAGTCATCCACCTCACTTAACCTGTCATACGTAGGAATATCTCTTACCTCTGTTGCTACGCAACACAACGATCTCATCATCATCTTAGAGTTGAGCATGGTTACCTCGTCTAATCAGTTCTGCCATTGTTCTATCTCCTTGTCCGAATCTGATGTGCAGGAGATTTCGTTCTCCCATGAGATTCGGCCATCCACGTTTGGATTTACCCAGTCTTGCTCCCACGCAGTTATCTTGTAGATGCAGTCTAGATTGTCGTCACACTGGCTCCATGTAGCGCGATCCTTCTGCAGGGTCTAAAGGTACCACTACGTGCAGATACTTTTTCTCAAAAATCATCTTGCACTTCTTCAGATTTACCACTCTATTCATGTCAATGGCCCAATCTATTCCCAATAGCACGGGGTAGGGATTGTTGTCATCAACAATCTCTACCACTTTGAAATCTACTAGCGTGATTGCTCCTTAGATATCTACAATTATTCCCTGCAATCTCCCCCTAGGTAGGATCTTTTGCTAGTTTGCCATTCGCAGTTAGATAGGAGACCATTGGAGCGCATTCCTACCCATGCACTCCCATGTCTGCTTTGGCAGGACATTCGCGTTTGATCCTAGATCCAGAATCACTTGGTCCATCTCATATTACCCAATCTACGTGCTCAACCTGATCTCCCTTCCTGTTCACGTCGTGTGCTTCCCGAGCTTCCAAACTATGCGCGGTTCTCCTGGCGTAGTCCCATCGTATCCAGTTATGAGTTCTTGTAGCCCCTTTGTAGCCTTGTTGTTGCACAACAACTTCATGCATGTCTCCAAGAATGTAGTGAGCATCGATGGGTCCATTTCCGACTCCAATCTGTCTTTACCTCCTAATGTGGAGGCATCAACGAAGCTCCTCTTAGCTTCCATAAAGGTCTGCTTAGCGTGCTCCAAATCAAATTCTGGTTCCTTCATTGGAGTTTTGCGAACCAAGGTACTTTCTCCAGGCTGCTTGCCTTTGTCATCCCGTATCGTAATTCCACTCTGGAGCATGATATTTACATTAGGGTCTTCCTCGCACAGCTCAGACCTCATCATTTGTAGGCTCTGAGTCAGTGGAGGTTGGAGTGCTTCTTTATCACGCAACCTCGCTATCAGTGTGGGATAATCCTCCATCTTATGATCAAACAACGTACAATACAAGCATAATGGTCATGTTGGATTCATACAATTACGGGCATAATGCCTTGGCCCTCCACAATTGTAACATATCAGCTGTCCACGACCTCTTCCTGGTCCCCCTCCACCTCGGCCTTGTCTACACCCCTAAAATCTGGTGCGCGCCATTCCTGCATTTTGATCGAGGGGCCGTGTTTCAGCCTGAACTCTATAGGTAGGAGTTCGATCCATCATTAGCTCATAACTTCTATAGGTGCACTCATCATGTCCTATTGACCTACAAAAATTATAGAACAACTCCTATGAATTCTGCATATACTTCTGTAATAGATGGTAGTAATCTATAGCATGCTTTCCTCCTATCTAACAAATCGTGCACCATAGTGCAAGAGCCTTGCTCGGTCCTACTTGTGCCTCTGGTCTTAATGGCATTGGCCCTCCTCTTGTAAGGTAATTCACAAACACCAGGAAATGGTCCTTGTCATGCACCTGGCCCTTGCATTTTATGCACCATACCTCATCGCGCATCTCTGGGCAGGTTGTCCTATCTTGTTTCAAACTCTACATCTCAAGGCACAACTTTTTCAATTGCACGTGAATCTACTGAACTCCGAGGTTGGAATCTTGTATCGCGACCTCCAAGGCCTTGGCCTGAGTGGTTAGCCTCTGTTGTGACAACGCGTTCCATAGATGTGGTGTTAACGATCTTACAAACCATTCGCGATATTGCCCATCTCTTAACATCATGTTGGCTTCACGAATTGTGCACTTCAGTCTTTGATCCAACTTCCAAGGGGTCTCACCTAGTAGCATTGTGATTTCCTTGAACCCAATGATTGATTGTGCCTTTGACTTTCGCTGCTAAATTTTTTGTTTAGCGTAACTTGGATATCCTCAATCCCTGCATTCAGATTTTCACTGGAATGCTTAATGTACTAGGTTAGCATGCGATCCTACAGAGTGTTGACCAATCTTTCCTTCTTTATATTATCATCCATGACTCCCTGTGCTTCCCATACAACTTTTATCACGAACCAAAAATCATCTGGATCTTCATTCCCTACTCCCTTGAACACTGGTAGCTTTATCGTACTTGCTATATTGCTTCGCTGTGGTGGCGGAGGTGGTACGGGTGAAGACGGTGAAACTGGCGGTGGTGTGGGTGGGGGTGGTATGCACGGAATTCTTTGTCTTATTAGATCGATCACACTTCTTGGTGAGACCTTCGCGAGCTCTTCTTTGCCCCCTTGTGGAGGTGAAATCAAGGGGCTAGTTTCTAGTTTTGTGCTACCTTTTTTCCTGTATATTCTCCCACTTCGTGTAGCCCCAAACATCAATTTATTCACATAACCTTTTTTTCACATAGTAGTATTTTAATCCAAGTGTTCAAAGGTTTAACGTATTTACCTCGCAGTCCTTTGAGGAAGCGTCATTCTGCCTCGCTATAATTGACTGAAGTATTTACCACGAATTTGGTGATGAATCCTCCTATGATTTGATCGAGCTAGTGATCGATAGTGTGCGTGATCTTATCTTTTGATACTTCCAATCTGTGCACCAATTCTGGTGTCCACACAATAGGTCTATCAATTTTACACCTTACTTGGCTATTTGCTAACTTCACGATACACTTGTATAAATTAGTGGGGAAGGATGTAAAGAAATTTTCGTGGATCTCTATATATAAGTAGTAGTCTAGCCACTCTTCCTTTGATAGTCATGGATTCTTGTTTTCCTACACCATGAACTCGTGAATCTTCCTGTCCAACCAATCTTCAATTCCTTTCTTTGTCAGATTCTATAAATACGACATCAGACATCTCTATGCAAATCCCAGTCCCAGCAACAGAACCATTTGTTGGCTTGTTGGGGCCTGACCTAGGTTCAAAGTTAATTAGCCAAAAAAATCCCTGTACTACTGGTTCTTTTAGCAACAGTCTGCGAAGCGCGGATTGAGGTCTCACTCGAAGTAGTATGGGAGGGTGCTGGAACCATGTTTCTGCACCATTGAGATGTCTGAGAGGTTCGAATGGTCCAACTATTCGTCCTTGTGTGTAGCTCACTTCACACACTTACCTATTCCTCACACCCTAATATACTGCCCTTGCGTAGCCCTAACCAGGGGTTGTGGAGCTTTTGCGCTACTAGAGCAGTGCTTTGCGCTATTACCCGAGATCTTACTTATCTTCCTGTACTAGTTAATTACCTTCGCGTACTTGGATGTCTTATGTTATATTTATCTACACCAAACAATCATATGAGTTTGCACAACAAATAAATAGTATACTTGCAAATTATATCCAATCATACATTAAAATAGGAAACGATACACAGAAATATGGTAAAAAAATCTCTTTATTGATTCTTCCAATCGTTGTAGACTCGACCTACGCTGCGCACTCAACTACAGACTACTAGGCCTCTGCACGCTCAGCTGCAGAGTCTTCTCCAACTCTACGACCCAAAGACACACTTTACACTTAGACTCGATCACTTAGGCTTCTCATGCTTCCCTTCTATTAGTTATGCTATCCTCTCTTCTACACTTAGAGCCTCGCTCTATTTATACAATTGCATGGTCCGCATACCATGGGTAGGTCTATTAAGCCAAAATTACTTTACAAAAATGAGGGCAGACAACCCTATGACTCTATTATGATTTCACACTTCGCGCCCACAATTTGCTGAGCTTTTACAAAAGGATTTGGTTAAAACTTTGGCTTTAAGCCCCAAAACATGCCTTTGGGGGATTCCATGCCCAACACCTTTGTGTGGAAATATGAATGCTAACTTCTCTTGGTGATGTGGAAAATGGATTATGGATGATGGTGAGTGGTTAGATGGCTTGGGAGGCAAGTAGGGTTCTTTTCTTATCTTCCTAGGTGTTTTTTCCACAACTTGGCCTCAAAACAGGCCACTACAGGTCGACCTACAGGATGTCCTAATGCTCCTATAGGATCCCCTGTATTCCTACAGGATACATCTGAGAGCAAGAGGAGGGATTTGGAAGGTGGTGTAGGGATTAGGGAAGGTGAATGGTGGGATAAATGAGGTAAGGGAGTGGCTAGGATTCCTTCATAGCTCAAAACAGAGTTTGTGAGATGGTTGGATTTTCTCAACAAGCTTGGAGAAATGTTCTTATGGAATGATGAATTTGGTGAGGGATTTAGTGGCAAAAGTGATAACCATGGATGGATGAGGTTAGGATGGGATTTTTGGTCATGAATTTTCTCTGTACTACTGAAACTCCTGCACTGCATCAATCACTAACATTTATCCATGAATCATGTTAAGCAAGAAAGATTCCCAATTAACTAAAGAAAACAAAATTTCATGAGCTAGTTGCCTATTTCATGCATGGGAAAACTTGCAAAATAATGTGAAACCTTTATGAAATCTAATGTAAGGCTGAATATATCTAAAATGACAACTAAATCCTATTCTTGAAAACTAGTAAAATGCTGGGCTAAGTAACAAAAACCCTAAATTCCATGAGAATCCATAATCTTGTCTTTTTGGGGCTGCATAGGAGTTCTTTCCTCAAACCATGGTCCCTGAAGGGAGGAGTGAGGCCAAATCCACCTACTAACAAATTTTTGATATTCCTTTATCTTCCTAAGCTAATACTAAAGCAGTGCACAAATGGAAGCAAACTAATCAAATCCACAACTACTTGCAATGAAATAATCCTAAAGACAATTCAACCATTAATCTATGAAATCAACTAAGCATATCAATACAAGAAGATGAGCCTTTGCTACTAGGGTTGGGCCCTAACCCAAGAGCTTCAGCCCTCTGAGTCAACTTAGTGCCAGATCAAGGAAATGCTCATTCTCATTATCATATCAAAAAATTATGTAATGATGTCTTCCACAAGTCTTGAACTTAAAAAATGCTTAGTGCTCTTTCATCAAAAATTTGAATCCTAATGAGGCTCTAGGCCTCATTATTTATAAAACTGAAGTCTCCAACGACTTCCTTAAATCTAGGGAGGCTCGGCTCCCAAACTCAATATGAACTGGTTCTCTAACTGTCACTTGCTCGGCTGCCTTTCGATATTCATGACTTGGCTACTTGCAACTCAGAGATAGTGTGATTTGATGGAGGAATATTTGAATGATTGAGGAGTAAATGAGGAGGATCTATCTCCTACAATCTCTCCTCCTTGTCTCATTCGAGTTTTTGCCCTTAATTAGCCAAAATTGCCATGATTTGCTCTCAAAAATCTGCAATCAATGCACTTAGTCCACTAGGAATAACATCTCACTTTTACTCATCTCATTAAGCAAAATATAATCAAAATATGTAAGGAATTATGAGAAGAGTTGATTTAAATAAGCTTGGAGGTATATTAAGGTCCATATAGTTACCCAATGATGACGCTCATCAAGTACCACCCTAGTAGAGACACACACAACTAAGAAAGATCCATCTAACATCTAGTAGAATAGTTCACAAGGATGCGACGGTCATTACAACCAATCAACAAAAAATATCTATCTAATATCCATCATAATAGTCCACAAGGATGTGACAACAATAACAACCATTACAACATATTCTCAATATGATAAGTACCAAAATAACTTAAATAGTTCAACTACTTTAGCATATATGAAAGCAAAAATGAATTACAAACATCCACAAAATAATCTTACAAATATTCATAATCAATGCATGAACGTGCTAGCCATGAGACTTATGATATTAAGTAAAAGTTCTGAGACACATGTATACAATGAACACCACTAGCTCTAGTAGTGGAGTGTTGGAGCCACTACTTTCTCCCCAAAAGAACTAGCTTGTGTCTCTAATGCCTTGCAGAATGAAAAGTCCTTTGCTCATACAATGAGGGTGTATATATAACCAATGGGGTGATGCTTCACCTCCCTTATGACTCTTTGATTGCCCTCATGATTGTTTGACTTCCTATGACTTTTCAACTTTACATGACTCTTCCTCTTTTGTACATTTCCTTTGGGGCTTCCACTTTACAATACATTTTTGAATAAGAAATTACAAAATCCACAAGAATGATGTGGCATATGATGACTCATGACATGACATGCCATGATACTGCTAACAAAGACTTCTTAATGACATGGTAACACCAATCCACTCTTGTTTCTCCTTTGTCTTCAACAAGAGATGTGCAATTCTTCATCTTCATGAGAGATATGATTTGTTCTTAATATCCACCCTCTAAAGGGTTGTCAATCAGATGGAGTCTTCATGTGGTCATGATCTTTGATATTTTTTTGTAATCTATTGTTCCTTCATCTTCTTGCTTGATGATCATCTTATCTTTTCAGCTTCATATGTGTCTTATATCATGTCCTTATTCTCCATATTCTTCTTCATCATCTTGCCATAACATGATAGAGTACGTGCATCTGCAATCCACTCATGACAAGGCAACATCAATCTGATAAACCCCTAGCTAAGATGTTACATGATGATCCACTGATTGAGCCGGGATAGGTTGAGAGAGAGGCATAGTGACTGCGCAGTTGTGCATCTTCAGCAATTAGGGGTGAAGCTTGAGCCTTGCGACTATGCAATGCATAATTCAGGCTGGATTGGGCAAGCAAATTGCGCAGTTTTGGGATTCAGTGAGCTAGGTTGAGGGGTTTTGCACTTTTTTAGCCAATTGTGTAGTTATGGGAGTCAGAGGAGGCCAGGTGACTGTGTAGTTGCACAACTCAAGAGCTCAAGGGTTCTGCTTGAGGCCTGAGACTGCAATGTGCAATTTAGGCCTAGTTGGAGGGTATGATTGTGTAGTTTTGGATGCCAAGTCCTGGGCTTGAGCACTAAAATTGATAAATATCCAGTACTAGAAGGACATGAAGCCAGGTGATTGTGTATTTTCACATTTCAATAGCTCAATACCAAATCTTGAGGACTGAGACTATGAAATGCACAGTGTTGGCTTGGCTAGAGAGAAAGATTGCGTAGTTTTAGGACTCAGGGGTTGGGATTGAGCACTAAGGTTGTGAAATGAAAAGTTGTGGGAGGAAAAGGCTATGCATTTCAAAGTTCCAAGAGACAAGGTTGTTTCTTGAGGACTAAGACTGCGAAGTGCATAGTTCAGGGGGGCTGGATGAGGCTAAGTGGCCCCGTCAAGAGTTTTTCCAATTTTGACTAAGTGTTGGATCAATGAGAGGAACTTGAATAAAATCAAGAATTTAACATGATCACACACTTAGTTCACTTGGTAGAACAACACAGGACACTCAGAACACATGAACAACATACTTTCCTCAATGCAACAACATTGTGATAGCTCATTCCAAGTGCGACACTAAAGGAACACCTTGCGACGAAAATGACAACACTTTTGCAATAGTGTGTGAAAATTTGGAAATGAGTGTGGAACATGTCTACATGATAGAACAATTCATTATCACAAATATTTCCCCTTGAAACAAACCAAAATTCCACGTTACATGATAAGCGGCAATTCCCATGTCAAAAAGTGACACTTGCTATATGAAAATAAAATTGAAAACGACACTTGCAATATGCAAACGACAGTGAAAGCAACACATGTTGAGGTGAAGATAACCTGAAAATGACACTAATTAAAGGGAAATCAAGTGAAAGTGACAACCAAAAACATGAAAATGACACTCGCAAAAACAAAGGTGCATGAAGTGACAATTACAAAACTCATCGAAATAGAGGTACAAACACAGCTAGAAGTGAGAAATTGTTGATGTCAGCGTGCACTAATTGTCAACATGAATTGGACATTGCACATGCATAGTCTTGATGGACCGCACTATGCTTGTTCAATCTCGTGTAAAAGAATGTGCTCAATAACTTGTTATAGATTAATCATGTGTGAGCAAGTGACGTCGACAGTTCCAATCCACGAAGGGTGCTCAAAAGCATCCACTGAATGAGAAGTGAATATGGAATGATCAATCGTGAGATCCACTGTAGGCTCCAAAATTTGAGTGTAGGAAAATTTTTGGAGGGTGTTTGTCTCATCAACAACATGTCCTTAGGGCAGGAGTCATTATGGAGATGATTTATAAGAAAACAAAGGTCTCCTACTACACAAATTTTGTAAGCATTGAGGGAGGAGTCATAAAGGAGGCCTTGATGCAAACCACAAGCCTTTGCTTAATTATTTGTGCTAATATGAGTCCCCATGAAAATGAAATTTCCATGTTTCCTTTGGGGCAATAGATAACCCCCCTCTGCACCCCCTCCCACTCTTGTCACCTGTCGATCAGGTATATAATCTAATTAACAAATATATTTTCTATTAATTTTCATAAACATACTCTTTATTTGGTTTTATTTTTTCCGACACTTTAGTGATTCTATACTAGAGGGGTGTAGTCTAATGAGATGATTTTTTGGCCTTTATTGGGTAGATTTTCTAGTCATTTTTCTTCAAAATCCAGATATAAATTAGAAAAATGGTAGTTTTAAGTTATTTAGTCTACATAATTCAAGTGTCCCATGGGTTTTCCATAGCATTGAATCCTTTTTTACATTAAAAAAATGCAATTTAAGTGATGGAACATTGCAATATTACCAAGAATTGTGTCAATATATTCTAGTGAAATAAGCCAACAAGTTGCTTGTTAGATTATGCCTACCTTTATCAATCTTTGCATTGTGTGGGCTTTTAGTTTATGTTTCAGATCATATTCCATTCTAGGTTAGAGCAATCATGAATTTCGAAATTTGATGGTTTCAATCAATGAAACTATCAACAAATTTGTCTTCTCTTTCTTGTGTTGATGGAAATCAATGGTTGTCAATTGTTCCTCCCAATTTCGATAATGAAATTGAATACACATTCTTAAGACTTGAATGGGATGGTAACCTTCATGTCTGCCAAGTCTCTCTTATAATTATATATAATGATGTCAGTACCTAGGGCATGGACCCTGAACACATGATATGGACACTTTGGATCATATCCATGGTCGTTAAATATATTGTCAAATAAACCTAAGCGGGGGAAAGGTGGGCATAGAAACTTAACATTGGGAGAGGGTTTTTTTTTTTCAAGCTAGGTTGAGCCTAGGTTAGGGCCAACTCCAATGTTGTATGGAATACCAATCTTTCCACTAGTGGGATGCTATCACCAGGGTTATGCAAATCTCGCTTGAGCTTGTATGCCTTTTGGGATAGTTTAATTCTCCCAAAGGGGGCTCCCATCTGCAACCCCTCCCCATGAGATTCTCATGGGCCATTTGGAGAGGGATTATATCAAATGACAAACAACCATAATTACTCACATGATTATGATTGGATGATAGATATCTACCACTACAAGTTACTTGCATGTAGAGGGGAAACACCTTATCACATAATTACAAGTCTGACATCATAATGAATACTTTTAGAAACATGCCAAGAAATTTATCGTCACCATGAATCATTAATAGTGAATAAAACAAATTTTTTAAAATATTATATTTTTAAAAAAAAACTTTTTAATATATATAATTTAAAAACTTTGTTTTATTGGTTTATATGGGGTTTAGCCTCCACTAGGTCTTAGGTTCAAATATCACCAGGAGGGGTTGAGGATGGGAGCCACCTTTGGGGGAATTAAACTATCCCAAGAGGCATCCCAACTTGACCGAGCTTCACACAATTATAGCGATAGCATCCCACTAGTGGCCAAATTGTTCTTCCATTTGACATTGGAGCTAGCCCCCACATAAGCTCAACTATTTTTCTTCCTGTCATGGTACACAACAACGACTTTATACATGGAATAAATAGATTATGATACTTTCTAGGACAATGTTGATACATGCAATAGACATATAGGTAAATATTTCATGAACAAATATAAACTCAAATCCGAAAAATATTATCCAATTAAATCCCTAAAAAAATAATAGAGATTTTTTTAACAATTAACCCTATTAAAATATAACATTAATAATTAATATTTTTTACACTATTAAAATCAAATATTAATAATTAATATTTTTTTATCCTCACTCATGTAATTTAAGAGCGATTAAAATTAATGTAAGAAGCGTAATCACTAAAAAGTGAAAATGGATCCAAATACATTAATTACAACGAAAAGCCGAGAAGACTACGATCACTATTACCAAAGAAAAGAAAAAAGCACAACACAATCACTATTACCAAAGAAAATCCAAAGCACGAGCTAGAGCTTCAAAAGTAGTTTTCTTCGAGTTGGGTAAATTTGATTTGATTAATGAATTTAAGTATATATTGAAAGCTACAAGAATACGGGTGAGACTACTTGCAAATCAATTCCAAATACCAAAATTCTAGAGACTAGAGTTGTTGATGGGACTTGCATTTGTATTGCTTGTATCTTCCTACACTACGGGCATATGGGTGATGCCTATAGAGATGATGCCCTTAGAGAATGGTTATCAAAGAAAATAAATTATTTTATCTCTTCATAAACAAGTTTAGGTTTTTTTTGTTAATAAAGAAATTTGCAAGAAAAAAGTCACTTTCTATCTTGTAAAAGTCAAATACATATTGCATTGATATTTTCTTGGTGGCAGTGATCCTTATTGTTTGGAAAGCATATCCAAAATTATCCAAGAAAATTCATCTCTCAGTATTGCAATATGGAGTTCATTATAGATATAATGCATGAATAGTTAAGTGAAAAATGAAGCAGAAGCACATTTTGCATGTTGTACCAAATAAACCTACCCTAAGTAAAACATGAGACAAAGCATAAATCTGATTTTTGTGGTGGTGATTCAAGAGAGATATGATCTAATCCAACAATCACATTGAAATATAGATCACAATGGAATGAATCAAAGGATTCTAATCAAATTAATTATTGCTTAACATGTGCATAACTAAGTCATATTTAAATTTAATAGGTTATTTTTGGGTTTGAAACTAAAAACCTATTGAAACATTTTTCATATTATCTATTGAATGATGTATTAAACGAAAATATCCTCTCAAAATCAAATCTTGTCCATTCATTCGTTAAATGATATATTTAACAAAAATATTCTCTTAAAATCAAATTTTATCCACTCATTTAAAACACAACTTTGTTACAAAGATTGCATTTAGCCTAACTTACGTTGCTCATCCGCCGCAATGTCAAGGTTGTGGGTCTTCCCACTTCACTGTTATAATAATGTCCTTTTCACAGTGGGTCGTCTAGAAATGGAAAGGTTGTACGGAACTTGGCATAAAAGTTAGAAATGTTGGTAAAATGTCTTTGAAAAGTTGGTAAATGTCTCTTAAGATCCACCATAGAGAAAGAAAAAAGAAATTATTTTAACATCCACAAAGCTAAAGATAGCTTATGCGACAGATTTCTTCTTAATCTGCTTGATGTATTATGTAGGTTTTAACCCCTTACATAAATTAACTGCATAAAAATTCTAAAACGAATATACACAAAGATTTTCCCCTGGATCCCAAAACCAGGACTACCAGCTTGATTTTTCATTATATTCCTTTCAATGTTACAATACATATTTATACATGCCAAAGCATCCATTACCATGGACCGAAAACCATCTCTTCCAAACCATGTGCGAAAATCATGCACAAAACCATAGGTAGGTCCGCCCAACCTAATATAGGGTCCAAAAAAAAAAACTTGGGGTGCAGCCCCGGACCCTATAGAGGGGGGCTACCTACCCCCCTCAAACCCCCCAGATAGTGGGGGCTTTCGCCTCCCCCATGACCCCCCTGCTGCAGTTAACTACGTGCACCAGTCGTGGAAAGAATATAACACAACCAACATTCTCCCACTTGTTGTTTTCTTTACACAAGGGTCCACAGGAGAGCTTAGTCATTTATATAGCCTTGCAACACCCATTGTTTCTCTACACCAAGAAAAATTATCAGAGCTCACAGATTTTGTCACTGCATATGAAATATTCTTCAAAGTGTCCACCTTTACCAGCAACACCATTTTGTCTTCTATCATATCACTCACAAAGTGATACTGAACATCGATGTGCTTTGTCTTTGAATGGTAAGTAAGGTTCTTTGCCAAGAAAATTGCACTTTGGCTATCACAGTCTATCCTTATAGCTCCCTATACTAACCCCATACTTGAACACAATCTTTGCAACCAAACCGCTTCCTTGCTTGCATGAGTGGTTGCCATGTATTTTTCCTTTGTAGTTGATAGTGCTACTACAGATTGTTTCTTACTCATCCAACTAACTGCACCTCCAAATAGGTTAAACACATACCCACTTGTAGATCTTCTCTGATCCAAATCTCCAGCCCAATCTGCATCAAGAAAGCCATGAATATCCAACACTTTGTCTAATCCTAGTCTTCCTTGGTAGCA
>APFE030893018.1:0-26695 GCA_000404065.3 Pinus taeda
GCACAAGAGACCTTATGGTTCCTGGAATTTGATGGATCAGTGAACAAATTAGGGGCAGGAGCTGGAGTTTGGGTACATAATAAACAGAACAGTCATGCAGAAGGCAGAGCTTATAGACTGAACTTCAAATGCACCAACAACATGGCTGAATATGAGGCTCTCCTGCTAGGCCTCAAGTTGGTACTATCCCTACAAGCCATAAGAATATCAATCCTAGGGGATTCAGACTTAGTTATCCAACAAGTGAGGGGCAATTTTGTCACTAATGATAAAAGACTCAGATCTTATAGGGCTGCTACCACTGAGCTACTAGAGTCTTTCACTGAGTTCCAGATTACCAAAATTCCTAGGGCTCAAAACCTTCATGCTCATAGTCTAGCAACATTTGCAAGTACTTGCAAGCTCCCTTTTGAGCCTCATCACTGTTTTACAGCTGAAGTAAAACACAGGCCTTCTGTCCCAAATAATGTAAAGGACTGGCAGGTGTTTGATAATGACACACAAATAAACAGTTTTCTGACCCTACAAGAAGAGTTTTCAGGTCTAAACATAGACACTGAGACAACAAGTCAATCACAATTATTTTTTCAAAAGAGTACCCACCCAATGTCACCTAGAACAGCAAAACAATTGCTAAACCCAACAATTTTCAACATGGACAACATTCAACAAATTCAAGCAATCAATGGTGAAGAAGTGGCCAATATTGAGACTGAAATCATAGAGCTGAAAGACAATTTTTTACCCACAGGCCTGACTCCATTAGAGGACATTTTTGACTCAAATGATATTTCCAGAAAACCAAAAATGCAGCCAATAAATGCAGCCATTGAAGAATGCAACATTGGTACCTCTGACAAGCCCAAAATAATTAAATTGTCTGCTTCTTTACCTCCTGACCAAAAGCCCAAATACATTGACCTTTTTAAGGAGTTTCAAGATGTGTTTGCATGGAGTTATGAGGACCTGAAATCCTATGACACCTCTGTTATCCAACATACTATCCCTCTCAAGCCTGATCAAAAGCCCTTTAAACAAAAACTGAGAAGAATCAATCCAATGCTTCTCCCAGCAATGGAACAAGAGGTACGAAAAATGTTCAAAGCAGGCATCATAGCACCAATCAGATTCTCTGAGTGGATCTCCAACTTAGTCCCTACAAGAAAGAAAACTGGGGAAATAAGGCTGTGTGTGGACCTAAGAAATCTGAACCAAGTGTCCCTCAAAGACAACTACCCCTTACCCAAGATGGATCACATTCTCCAGAGAGTGGTAGGGGCCTCAAGGATTTCCTTGCTTGATGGCTTCTCAGGTTTCAACCAGATCTTAGTCCATCCTGATGATCAGGACAAAACTGCATTTACAACCCCATGGGGAACCTTCAAATATGTAAAAATGCCTTTTGGATTGAAAAATGCAGGGGCAACATTTCAAAGAGCCATGGATATTGCTTTTTCCAAAGAGATTCATGACTTTCTAGTCATTTACTTGGATGACCTTACACCTTTCTCAAAATCAGACCAAGAACATATAAAGCATTTGAGACAGATCTTTCTAAAATGCAGAAAATATGGAATCTCTTTGAATCCCAAAAAATCCCTGTTTGGCTTAAAGGAAGGTAAATTATTGGGCCACATCATTTCTAAAGATGGCATTAGAATAGATCCAGATAGGATACAAGCTATCCTACAAATGCCCCACCCAAGAAATGTCAAAGAACTGCAAGGATTCTTGGGAAAAATCAATTTCTTGAGGAGGTTCATCCCAAACATAGCAGAATTAATCAGACTATTAAATAACATGCTGAAGAAAGATTCAAAGGTCAAATGGACTGTTGAAGCCAATCAGGCCTTTGAAGGTATAAAATTGGCCCTTACTCAAACCCAGTGCTGACTAACCCTCAATTTGACAGAGAATTTATCATTTTCTCTTTCGCCTCCCAGCATACTATAGCCGCTGTCTTGCTACAAAAAGATGATCAAGGAAATGAAAAACCAATAGCTTTCTTTAGCAAAGCTCTTAGAGATGCACCTTTAAAGTATCAAATTATGGAAAAACAGGCGTATGCTTTGGTTAAAGCCATTAAGGACTTTAGGATTTACATCCTTTATTCACATGTTATAGCCTATGTACCAAGTCCTATTGTCAAAGATATACTCACTCAAGAAAACTTGGAAGGTAGAAGAGGAAAGTGGATTGCAAATATTCTGGAGTTTGACATAGAAATAAAGCCTACAAAACTAATAAAAGGGCAGGGCTTAGCCAAGTTAATGTCTAAAACAAATTTCCAAGCCCTGGACATTAACCAACTGGACAGTGAACAGGAGCTGGTGACTCCAAAGATCAATATAGCCTTTGAACAATCCCCCTGGTATTCTGATATTTGTTATGTGTTACAAAACCTGTGTGCTCCCCCAGCACTGTCCAGAACTAAGTGTAGGTCTTTAAAAATGAAAGCTTTGAAATTCTGTGTCATAGAAGAAAATCTGTTTTGGAAAAATCATGAGGGTATCTTATTAAACTGTTTGATTAAAAACGAGGCTGACAAGATCATGAAAGAATTTCATGCAGGTGATTGTGGTGGGCACCTTTACTGGAAGTCCACTGTGGACAAAATACTTAGAGCTGGATACTATTGGCCCACTATTTTCTCTGATGTCAAGAGATTTACCACTGCATGTCACAAATGTCAAGTGTTTGAAGGAAAGAGGCAATTGCTGCAACTACCTCTAAGGCCTATTGCAACAGAGAGACCATTTCAGCAATGGGGCCTGGATTTCATTAGAGAAATCAATCCTTCATCTTCAGGCCAACATAAATGGATCCTGACAGCAACAGACTACTTCACAAAGTGGATTGAAGCCATCCCATGCAGACAAGCAAATGACTCCACCATCATACAGTTTCTTGAGACCAATATCCTTGCTAGATTTGGATGTCCAGATAAAATAATAACAGATAATGTTGCTGCTTTCAAATCTAAAAATATGATTAGCTTCTGCCACAAATTCCACATTACTTTGGGCCATTCTACTGCATATTATCCCCAAGGAAATGGTCTGGCAGAATCATCAAACAAAAGCTTGATAAATATAATCAAGAAGGTGTTGGAGGAGAACAAGAAAAATTGGCACAAGAAACTTGTCAATGCCTTATGGGCAGATAGATTAACAACCAAAAGATCAATTGGGGTCAGCCCATATGAGTTAGTCTATGGATTAGAGGCCAAGTTCCCCTCATCACTAGGCATCCCTGTCATAAAGCTCCTTCAAGAAAGTCAAGCTGAGCCCAATGATATGCAAAGGAGAATAAATCAGATTATATGCTTGCAGCAAACCAGAGATCAAGTTTTCAACAGAGTCCAAGTGTTACAAGAAAAGCTGAAGAAGGCCTTTGATAGAAGAACTAAAGCTGAGTATTTTAACATAGGTGACAAAGTTCTCAAGTGGGATTCAGGAAGGGAGAACAAAGGAAAGCATGGAAAGTTTGATTCCCTTTGGAGAGGACCATTCCTCATCCAAGCAGTGCAAGGAAATAATACCTATTTTCTTGAAAATCTGGATAAAACTGACTTAGATGAAGGTCCTGTCAATGGCAGGATGCTGAAGCACTATTTTGACTACCTCCCTTGAATACAGCATGCCTGCTCTTGTACATAATCTGTTGTATATATATCCTGAATGTGTTGTATATATTGTTATTTCTAAAAGTATGAGAATGAGTTCATTTCAAGAGACATTGCAGATACTAGGAGGGACTGAACTGCATCATGTATTTTCAATACATCAGTCTACATTTGGAGGAACCCAGGGTGACAAAACTCCAAAGTTTGAAAAGCAGTAGCTAAAGGGCCAAGGCATACTGACCTTCTGTTCTTTGTCTTTCAAGGAGAAAAACCATCCCTAGGTGGAGCCACTGTTGGATACCTATACCAATAGGTTTCATATTTCATGATTGGCAAATACAAAGTGCCAAATATGCTCCATTTTTCTGCTACAAAGGTTCCATATTTGCAAGAAACGACAAGGTGTGTAATCCCTTCATACTCATCAGAGTTTTGATGGATGACCCAACAGTCTAATCTGGATCATGCCATGTTTTCAATTTATGTTGTAAAATAGAGAAAGAAATCTGTCCAAATTGTTTAATCTTGGCAAATCAGTAGTTAGGCAGAGAAGCTAAGGTTCCCAACTGCTTAATCTGGGGCCTTGGAAGAAATAAGGGTAGTGCTAGATAGGAAATGAAAATAAAAGCCAATGAAAAGAAAAAGCACATAAAGGGTTTGCAAGCCTAAGTGCACCCTACAAGAAGAAATAAAAAATGTTAGGAAAAATAGTTGGGTAGGTAGATGGGGTTGCAGAAGTGGTACTTCTTCCAAAATCAACTTTGCTAACAATGTACAGGCAAAGCAACACAGTGGAGCATGACTAACTTCCCTTTTTTCATTTTTATATCACTCATTACTAACACCCCCTTCACAAGTTGTGTACATAAGAGAGACTCAAGATTTAGTGATGGTTCTTATGGCCTTTACAAGCCACATTTCTTGTGCAAAAATCTTTTCATTTTGATCTACCCTTTACACTAAGTTGTTTTCAAGAAAACTTAGTCGTATTGGTCCTTTTTTTAACATTTTCCCTTCATCCATATTAACCTCTAATCCTATTATGTAACTCCCCTATCTTACCCTTTCCTTACTAGTATTAACACCATGGTGTATAAACCCCAAAGTTTGTATAAATATCCCTCCCCTTGGCATTCTAGCCATATGGTCTTTTAAAAAAAAGGGATCAAAATGACACCTGGTCACTTTGATGAACCTCCTTGTCATCTCTCTTCCCATTCCAAATCACTTCACTCATTTAGCCTTCATTTGCAAAGAAAGACCCTACAAAACCCCTCCTACCCATAACCCTTTTTGAAATTGTGAAAAAACCTGCAAAAAACCATAAAACCCACTATTCCAAAGTTCTCCGCCCGAAATATTAAAATGAATATTTTAATCGACTGGTGGGCCCCTTCCCAACCTACACGACCCGTCGGAGGACCCGCCAGCCGTCCGATCTCCGCCGCCCAGATCTTACGATGGGCGGTCAATCTCACTCCCCGACCTGCCGACCTTTAGCGTCCGGGGAAAGTGGTTTTGGGCCCCGTACAGGGACGCGTGGCGGGCGCTGGGGTTGTTCGGAGCCCCCCTCCCCGATACCGCCTTAGCCCCAAAGGTGGTGCGGGGAACCCGCTTACCGCCATCCCGCTTACCACCCTCCCTCCTACGTCACGCTCACGTCATCCTGATGTCACCTCACCTTCGCCCGCCCCCGCATCCCGTGGCCCTCCACGCAGCCCTGCCACCGCATCTACCCGCCACCGTGTCCTGCCACCCTGGCTCATACCTCAGCGCCACGTCACCTCCATACCATGGGCCCCACCATGACGTCATCGGCGGAAAAGCGCCAAATGCGCACTTTTTCCAAAATTCAACGTTATAAACGACCAAATGAGCCGTTTTAAGTCATTTTCATGCGTAAAGGAAGGAGCCGTTGCCAACCAGCTGCCGCGAAATTTGTCTTCCAGCCAACAAATTCAAGATTTCAACCGTTGAAAGTCCACAAGTCGACAGCATTAAGCCTTCACAGCCCGGCTTGCAAGCGTCCAAGCTAGTTTTTCTAGGTATTTAGCCAGTTTCCTACTTCGCCCATGCATTTCAATTCTCTGTAAAAATTCACCATTAAAGACTGCTAAACTCCTGAATTCAGCTCTGCCCGCTACCTGAAGCAAGCTCAAGTAACCTGCACCGCCCCTAAACCCCATTTCGACAGTAGAGTGCTCGTTCCATGGGCTAAAATCCCCAAAATTGCCCTCGAGGTGCTCGGCATTGTTCCCTTTTGCCAAGTACAGGCCACCTGCATTCTTACCAGGAGAACCTCCCTATCTCTGCACCTGGTCATTTTCAACTTACATCCCTGTGAATTTCGCGGCAAACGACAAAGGCCAGCTTGCATTATCCACTAAAGGAAGGACACCAGACTGTGTTAACAGTTGACCTACAGCTAAAAGTCTTCAAGAACTTGTCAAACCATTACCTCTACCTGTACAGATTAGCTTCTATCATGGCATCTCCTGCAACCTCATCCATCAGTGTGGCCTCACAAAGTCAAACAAGTAAGGAGCTGGAGGCCTTGCCATTAGTTGACAAGGATTGTCTCATTGGAGACTTTGAAGGAAACAGGGACTTCTTACAGACCTTCAGTAGACTGAGGGAAGACTATAAGGATGGGCATGGTACACATGGGATTTGGGAGTCAAACCTGCCCTATTACTGTCTCCTAGTTGTGAATGTTTTCCCCGAAATCATTCACCTCTGTGCTAAACACTATGATGTCCAGCACAGAGCTATCAGCACCCCATCAGGGAGAATTCTCTTTTACATAAATGCTGAGTCCATAAACAAGATGTTACAGTTTGATCAGACAGAGTTGTTGATCCCATTCTCCATGAATTATTTGATGGAAGCTGGTGACAAGATGACCAGTGAAGAGCTACAAAAGGTCATCAGGAACTTCATGAGACCTGAGTGCCAGACTACAGAGCCACCTCCTTATCTGAATGAACATTTCAATGATGTAGGCAGGTTGTTACTAGACATGATAGCCTATGTGCTGGGATACCAAAACAGTGAGCATGTGGATAGAGCCATGCTAGTGTTGCTGTCTGTTTACAGCCCATACCAACCCCCTGCCCGAAAGTATAACTTTGCTAAGTTCATAGCCAATAAAATTCATGATCAGTTGACCAAAGTGGATAGACAGAGGGTCTTCAGATACTCAGCTTACATTTACCATCTGTTCATGTTTTATCATTCTGAAGCCTTCCCATGCTACATCAGAAGGCTGGATCATACAGGAGAAAGAAGATCTATTATCTTCTGGACCTCAGTCTATCACAAAGTCACAAATTCACCCTATACCTACTGTGAATTTGTTGACCAGTTTGTCTACCCAATCTCTTGCATGTTGATGAAGTCACCTCCTCCCAGAATATCTAATGAGATAAAGAAAGCTCTGCAGCTTTCTAAGAATAATAAAATAGGTGACTGGTACCTATATGAACACCATACTGTATTCAGGGTCTATGGATGTGAGCTCTGTCCATACAGGCTCCCCAAATACGTACCAATGAGGTTGTTTGCCTTGGAGTATTACAGACAACTGATTCAGTCAGACCTCACCCACTTCCACAGCTCCAAGAAAAAGGCTCACCTTAACTTCAAAAATGAAATGGGCCCCTTCATCATGAATAAGAAGGAAGGATGGGAAGCTGCAGACTTGATCCTTAAGGAAAATTACAAGCTGTCCTATAGCTTTCGATGGGTCCCTTATGACCCTCAAGGGTTCATCTCAGCTAGAAGAAATAAGTATAGGCTCCTAGCTATTAAGCATTGCCAATACCCTCACATAGAAAAATATGCCAACTTACAAGAATGGCAGCCGGACACTCTAGTTGAGGGCCTAACTGAGGAAGAAAGAATGCTTAAAAATGTCAAAGAGCTTGAGAAGACAATTGACCTAGATTATGTGCAGTAGGTACCCTTCAGACTGCCTTACTCAGTGGGACAAGGGACCTCAGTTACAAGGACTGCACCACAGGCACCTACTACAACAACAGAAACAATGGACAAAGGCAAAGGTATAATAGGTGCAGAGGATGAGCTAGGAAAGGGACAGACTGAGCAATAGACTGAGCAACAGACAGAACAAAGAACAGAGCAACAAACAGAGAAGGAAACAGGGCAGGAGACAGAGCAGAAAACAGAGCAGGAAACGGGCCAGCAACAAGAACAAGCTGTTAAGCCATAGAGTGGGCTGCCAGAAACTCCTACAACACAAACACCACCACCTCAAACTCAGCAGTTAACTGTCCCAGTTCTGCAGACCCTAGCACTTGAAGAAAGGGGAGTAAAAAGACAAAGAGAAGAGTCCACTCCTCTCAGTGGATCCTCTGACCAGCCAGAAGCCAAAAGGCAAAGGGAAGATTCCCCAAAGGTGGAAGACATTACTGAAGATGTCTTGAACATTTCAACAAAGGACAGGGAGAGCAGCCAACACACAGGAACAAGCTCCTTTCAGCAGGAGCAAATTTTATAGGTTAGCTTGGAGGTGGCCTCTCAATCACAACAGAGCAAGAAGCCAAAGAGCACCAAGGCTTCCTTTAAACAAATAAAGGCTCAAAATGAGCTATTGAGGGCTGAGGTGTATAAACAGTTTATAGATGCTACACCAGCCATGCAAGAGAGACTGATGTCTGTTTATGACATCCAAGAGGAGAAAATAATATTCAGTCATTTTAAGCCCAAGGGGCCGCAGCCTAAGACAGCTGCAGACTTCATAAAGACAAGGGTGGAGGTCCTGGCTAGAGATATACATCCCATGGACCAAATTGAACTCCACAAGTAGGCTGGAGAGATGGTCTATGCCACCCTAGTAGAAAAGGCCACATTGGCCCATGAGCTGAAAGAATCTTTGAAAAACACTAATACTCAGCTAGACATTGAGAGGATGTCCTCCAAAGCCAAGGACAATAGAATAAAATCTCTTGAAGACATAATTGTTGATTTAGGGCATGATCCTAGTGATCCGACAGGTGTTAAGGCCCTCATAAAAAAGAAAGATGATGATCTCAATGCACTGAGAAAGAGATTGAAGCTGCCACCCACCGAGCACCCTCAAACAGCGAAGCTTCAAAAACAAAAACAAGTTGAGGACCAGTTAGACCTCCTACTGCAGCAAGATCAGAGGATCCGGGAATTGGAGAAAGAGTTGGAGGGAGCAATACAAGACAAACAGGGAGAATCTACTTCCCAAGCTCCTCCAACTACTTCCACAACAGCAGCAACATCAGGGGCAACAGTGGCCCCCACAATAGAAGCAGCGGGTACATCAGCAGCTCAAAAGGACAAGCCTAGTATAGAGGACCTGACCAAAGCTTTCAAAGAGATGGAACTCCAGGCCGATGAGATAAAGAAAACCAAGGGGAAGTTGGCAGAGCTGGAGTCCAAATATGACAAGTCCAAGATAATGGTGGCTGAGTAGGGCAGAGAAATAAAGGCCCTCAAAGACAAGATAAAGGCCCTAGAAAAAGAATTGAATCTAGAAACAGCCATGGCCGAAATAAAAAGGATCTTATGGGCCAAAATAAGCAAATCCATCACACAACAATGGAAATCAATAAAGACAATACATCAGCAGATGGAATTGCTAGGCCAAGCACACATAGAGATCAATAAGGCTAAAGCAGTGCTGGGAAGCAGGCCAGAACAAGCCAATAGAATGGTAGACTTCCTGAACAGGCATGATCAGGAGGAACTGGAAGCCATGGGTATTCCCAACAGAACAGAAGTTGTTCTCCTTGCCAAGAAAGTGCTCACTCTCAGGAGTTATGTACAGGCAGTGGAGAGAAAATGTTATGAGATGACAGCAGATGTGGAGGAATTTAAGATCAAGATGGCAGAACTGCAAGCAAAAGGCCTGCCCAGCCTCTTAACTAGTGCAGGAAAATGGGTCTCCCAAGAGAAGTTTGCCAACAGAATGGTGACATACATTGAGAATCAGATTACTGCATCTGGCAGTACATCTGAACAAACAGGGCCCCCTTCAGGACAGAGTTTATATGATAAATTGGGAGGCCTATTCTTTATTGAAAATGAAGTGAACCACCTTTTTGAGACTCCTCCTAATTTCTTCAAATATACAGAGGCTGATGAGACCTTAATAAAGATTAGGAGGCATCAGATGCCAAAGGAAGACTGGTGGCAATCAATGCTTCGAATTCTGCCACGGTAGCTCCAGCTGTCCACTCACTGGCAGCTCCAGGTCAAACAGAGGACAAACAGCAGGATAAAGTAAGTATTAAAAGCATCTAAGTGCTGACTCAGCATGTAAACTATGACGGCTAGCCACAAGATAAAGAAATGTGCAAATCTTGGCGGTGTACCCTTAGCCAACTCCAAAAGCCACCAAGTCAACAGTCTCTGACTATTTTCTGACAGCTAAGGGACTAAAAGTAATCACAGCATTCACTCTCTCAGCGGCTACACTCCAGCAGTTGGTTGAACATTTATGGAGCATTTATTTTCTATTCAGATATTTTCTTATGTAAAATTTGTATATATACTCCCCTTAGTAACGCATAAGGGGTTGGAAAAATTCTACTCTGAGGCATGTATACTCTGTACTTTCAGAAAGTTTAATAAAAAGAGCAAATTCAGCTCAATGATTTCCTGGAACTCTGGTGTCTTGTTGATGATCTTAGTGCTATTGCAGAATCCCTGTGTTGCCTGGTGGAATGATATGTTTCTTTAAACTTTATTATGTTTCTCTATGTTATTACATTTTCATGTTCCTTTCATATCTGGCAATAAAGAAAAAGAATAGTTCAGGATATGTGTTTTCGCACCCTGTGCTCAATCTTATATTGTTGTAAATGTTTTCTTCAGGATTAAAATAAACATGAATTCTTAAATGCTCATGTTATATTTAGTTCTATGTTGTGAATGTTATCTAGAAATTCTTAAATGCTTCCAGGTAATGTTATCTAGGTAAAAATTTGCTTTCTTTCATCTCAGTCTATAGAAAGATTCTTAATTGCCTTTCTTATACTGAACATAGCGTACCCAACCTCAATATCAAATCATTATTCCTCAGACAATTATCTTGCTCTGCAGCCTTTATTTACAAGCATCAACACAGCACACCAAAACAAAGGACCACTAACTCCATCGCCCAATGACAAGCCAGATTCTGGTAAGAGCATACACATTTTTCTGACTAAACCTTTCCAACCAAACATTTAAACCAAAAGTTAAGCTTCACATCTAGCCTAAAATACCATCAGAACAGAGACAAATCTTAAAGAGAGAGCCCTCTATGATTACAGTTTGGCTAGAAGCTGTAATCCAAAGACTGGTTAGTGGTTACCCCGACCGTATTCCCTTAGAGTCAAAGGGAACAACCTGGGTGTTAACAGTGTGAAGCCAAGATGCCCTGAGAGCTGAACAATACTTCTGGAGGTGTTAGACTTGCTTTTCATGAACAAGGTCCATTCAGGGAGCTGGAGTTCTACTAGTGTATCACCAAGTGTTGTAGCAGCTAAAAACACCCTCCAAAAATTTTCCTTGGCCTCTTTTGGAGCCTCCCTACCAACCTTTCATAGCACTCAAGCTTTAGTGTTTTCCTCACACAAAGACATCCTATCGATCATCCATTCCCCTCACAAGTTGTTCACACGGATTTGGTCCAGCTGCAGGCTGAGCAACTTCCCCTTGAAAATTGCACGTTTCTGGAGGGCAACCATCCTTCCCTCTAGAAATTGCGCAATCCTCTCTGGTAGCCTGCTGGGCTCTAGGATTGCGCAATCCTGCAAGCCAACACTCCCAATAGGATTTGCGCAAATTTCCCCAACAGGGTTGCTCAGCCTAGGATTCACGCAAATCTGGGTAGCAGTCAGCTACTCTAGCCAGAAATTATAGAATCCTCCTGGGTAGTCAGCCTAGCTCCTAGCCAGGAATAAGCATTTTTTCTCAAGCAATTGAGCAACTGCATGCATGAGCAGTCTGGTTAACCAGTTCCACCCGGAACCAAGGAAACCTAACTTGCATATGCATTCATGACTTACTCTTCCCAAAATAGCAAGAGACGACATGAAAAATGCATCCCATGATTTAGGGAGTTATTTTTAGTAGTCGGGGGTTACATGCAAAGTTGTTTTAGAATTTTCCCTCCAAATGTCACTTTTTCCTAGATTTGTGGCATGCACATCATGAGACCAAAATTATTTTTTCGACACATTAGATCTCATTCATTCACGTCGATCTTGGAGCTCTTAGATCCCATAGCACATCTAGGACTCTTCGACACATCCAGCTCAGCTATTCATGGGTAAGTGGCCTCAAGTTGTCTTTTTCAACATTTTGGTTGCATTTTGTGTATTCTCTTTTCTGAATGTTGTTTTCTTGATTTATTTGAATTCTTGTTGTCATTTACATGTATACTAGCTTTTCCTAGCTCTATTTCAGTTTTCGTTGCTATCTCACTGTTGTCGCATGCATGAAACTGTTTTGCACGGACATTCACCCAACCAGTGAACTGCCTCACCCACATGCATGGTTATCTATTTGTTGAATATTCCATTCATGTTTTCCATGCACTTTCAATCACTTCTGCCATCACTTAGTGTCACCATGCATTCACTATCTTATTTACTTTTAGTTTCACGTCGGCGAGTCGGGGCAACCTTGGCCCAGACTCTACCTCTACCAAGGCTGCATTACACAATATGGGGAAGGAAGGCTCACCTTCCTCTCCAGAAATGTGCATTCCTGCTGAGCACTAGCCTCTAGTACTATTTTGTGCATTTCTGGAGGACACTGGCTGCTTGGCCCAAGAAATTATGCAAATCTATCCCTAGGCCAATAGTCCTTCCCAACTGGAATTGCGCATTGCGCAATCCCAGCAGTCAACAACCAAACTCAATTACGCATTTCGTAGATCTAGCAGCTAGTACTTCCTCCTAGATATCCCAGACTACCTTTTGCGTAGTTCTAGTAGCCATTTGCCCAGCCTCCCAGTAAAATTTGCACAATCTTGCTCATCGGTTTCCTAGGTATGTGTTGTGTCCTTCCCTGAATTTGCTTTGTTTGCACTGACATATTTCTTACCATGCATGTTGCTTGTCTCCAGATATTTCAGGTATTCATATATCTCAATGGCTTCCAAGAGAAAAGGATCTCAAAACGCTGATGGTATTGCAGCTGGAGCAACAACTGAGCAGATGTCCTCTAGCCTGCCGATCTATGAAGACATGAAGTTGTATCTAGACAAGGACATCAAACTGAAGTGGCAAGAGGTTAATGAAACATTTGTAGGCACTTTTTGGGAAGACCTCAAAGACCATCAGGTGTACGTGAACATTCACAAGTCCAGCTTGTACCATATTGCATGCAGATACCCCATGTTCCCATGCGCAGACATGATTCATTGGATCGTCTCTCACACTGACCCCAAGACGATGATCTTGATCAGTGTCAGTGAGACAAAGCTTGCAACCTTCTAGGTAAGAGATTATGATGAGATGTATCAGATCTCTGAGCCCGTGACTATCATGACTCCTCCATTTAGCTTGCCCAACAGCAGAGCTAACTCTAGAGACATTTTGAAGGATTGGGTAAAGGAGCCAACTTGTTCTAGGATGACGCCCAACCAGATCTACAAGACGAAGATACTGAGGAAGTCGTACCAATACTTGGCCATATTTGCATGTCGACTGTGTGGCCAAGAAAGCACTAAAACATTTCCTCAGAGTTGGGTGATCACATTGGACCAACTGGCTAGAGTAGGAAACCATGCAACTAGTCCGCATACTAGCTCATTAGTTGAAGGAACAAGTCACGAAGGCTCGACAGTCAAAGGTACACATGTAGATATTTACATGTCCGCTTACATCCTAGATGCAGTCTATGCGTGACATGAGTTCCCAAGCTTGGAGTGGGCATCATCACAAGTGAAGACTGTTGTGAACACATATTTCAAATTGTTATCTATATGCAACTTTAGAGGAGTGATCATACAGTTGTCCAACCATTTTGTCACCCTAGTGTACAGGATGATATTCGAATAGGATCCACCCGGCATGTTAGAGGAAGCAATGGAGGAATTTTTAGGCATTGCAGATTGGTATGCCTCACCATATGGAACTTTCATTTGAATGTTTAGTTCATAGAAGCCTCTGCATGTTCTACCAAAGTTTTTCGTGAACATACTTGTAATGTAGGAAGTAGAGTATCACATCTCGGTAGGATTGACAACTAGACTGCAGAGGAAGAAGAAGGCACCTTGGCCTGCTCTTCCTTTGTAGATTGGGTTATATGAGATCTGGAGTATCAAGCAAGCCAGATGTCGAAGCAGAACAGGTGAAGAAGTACCCATTCGACCTCCAAAGCTTCAACGCATATGACCCACATTGCATTGTGAAGGATCACTGCACGAGAGTTCAGTTCAACTAGATCCATGGGGCATTTCATTGGGCCAAGGAAGACTCATGGAGGTATTGCTATGGTTTTTCTAGACCCAATGAACAGGTTGGCTTCATCATGGAGTGGTTAGCGAAGCAACATGAAGCAACATCATAGAGAGCACCAGCAGTAGCAGCAATAACAACAACAACAGAGGCAGCAGAGCCAAGCATACCTATGCGTGATAAAGGGAAGAGGAAGATTATCTATTGCATGTAGGAGAAGCAAAGCTGCAAGTTTAAGAAGACCCGCTTGTCGAAAAAGAAGCTATGGCTATTCATGAAAATAGGAATCAACGTGACAAGGGAATCACACAAAGGCAAAGGGATAAGAAGGGAATGGAAGAAGCAGAGAAGGAGTTGCATGAGCTGATGGAGCAAACTCTAGAAAGAACAAGAGTTGTGCCAATAGGACAAGGAAGCGTAGTAGTAATAGATACAACAAGGGGTGCATCATGTGCAGATAGACAAATTAGCGCCCGTGCAAGTAGTTGATTCATCTTAATAGCTAGCATCAGGTGAAAAGAGTGAATCATCACAAGGGAAAGACTTTGCTCATGAGATAGAATAGGCACTTGAATAGTTGGATGCAAACATGGAGTAGCAGGAGTTGGAACAGGACACCAACCTCATGCCTCACCACAAATAGGTCGACTCACCCACTTCAATGTATCTAGATGATGAGCAAGTATCAAATGACCAAGGAGGCATTGAGATCCCTGGTGGTCAATCAAAAGCAAAGATGCACAATATCTCCTTTAATGAATCTCATCAAAAAGTTGTGCAGTCTTAGAGAGTACTGACTCTGAAGGACCAAACATCCCCTGTGAAATTTGAAGAACGAGTGATCGTGACTAATGTACACAAGCATCCAACTGCTTTGGACGATGCAACTAGAGTGTATATCGAAGCCACTAGCTCAAGTGTTTGTTTCCTCATAGCTGAGAATGACCGAATGGTGAAGGAACTACAAGTGGCCATGCAAGGAGGAGACTTGGTAACAATGTCCGCTCAAGCTGAACTGAAGAAGGAAATACTGGATGAAGTATTGCCCATTGATACAGTTATGTAAGCATTGTAATCCAAGTTTGGTATCATGCACCAAGCAGTCATCCATCTCCACGGATGGCAGTAGCGATGTGCGAGAAGAGCTCGCATCTTGAAGAACATACATGTTGTTGTTGACAGCATGCAAGCATGGATGATGAAGTACTCTTATCGCATCTTGAAGAACATACACGCTGTTGTTGATAACATGCAAGCATGGATGATGAAGTACAAGGGATCCCCACTGTACTTGCCAAAGATGATGAGGGCCAATGCAGTCGAGCTACAAGCACGTATCTGGACTCACATCCAAAACTATGAGGACCTACTGCAACTCATCACTAGCATATAGGCTTCCCATGCATGAGTATTCCACAGCATGGATGTTGTGGTGCACAAACATGTGATCCCATCACTTGGGATTCTCACCCAAGTAAAGACAAAGAAGTAGGTATGATAGGAGCTTGACTCGTACTTCAACAAGCCGATATGCGTCACCACCAGCCCAGAATTTCCTATCAGTGCAGACATCATGCACAAGTATGTTGTTGGTCCGACCACATTGAAGAAAATGATGCACATTATTTCAAACGAGTTGGACAGAGGAGCCCAAGCAGTGTACATGGATGCCATGAAGGCAAGATTCAGGTTTCAGACAAATGTCATAGTGGAACACATGGACACTATCAAGGACTACAAATCTTGGAATCAATATGTTACTACTGATCAACATGAGGTTGTTGACTAGCTAGACTTATATAGTTGTCCAAGTCAAAGTGATGTCTAGTTTGGCTTGTTCAAGCCATTGTTCACATGGGTACATGTGCATTGTAATGTTGAGTCATGTCAAGTGTAAGTCAAGTGTCAATAGTGGATGTAATAGTCATAGAGTAGGTGAAGAGTGATGAGGGTAGTTGAATGGTCACAAAGGGGAATGTCAAGGGTCACCCCACCCTTTGCTATAAATAGTCCCTCATAAATCATTGTATAGGCTTTTGGTTAGCCAAGCTTCTATTAAGACTATCTTGAAGAAATCTTGGACATTATTGTAGCATGCCTTGGCTTCTCCACTGCGTGGAGCTAGTTCATCCCTTTGGAGGAGTAGGAGGATGTGGTTGTAATGTTCCACTGATGGGGCTCACAGATTTACATGGATGTATTGTATGATTAGGACTTACACTTCTTTATATAATAAGAGCCATCACATTTTCATGCATATGTTGTTATTGTAGTTGGACTGTTCTGGTTGCCTTAGTGATATATGTTGTTTAACTTATGTATTTGTGTATGAACTAATTCATATGCAATCTTGTTGCAAGTGTGCTTTTGGTTTAACCATCACTTTGGATTGTCGATTGCTCTTCTTTCCAGCTTGTAATGCATCTTCGCTCGTGTGTTCCCTTCCCAGCTGAGTACTAATACAAGTTGTCAAGGGGCGCATTCATCCCATCCCCTTTGTGTTAGAACCTCTCATGCACCTTCCTTGACTCACTGCAATAGTCATACCCTTGATACTTACATAGTTATCTTACTTGCCTCTATGCGACATCACAGTCAAGGCATTACCTTATGACCCACTACTGGGACTCCTACACCAAACAGTCTAAGTTCTAATTGGGACTTCTTACCAAGGAGATACCCTTGACATGTTTGCGGGTCAACACCATCAATAGTATGATATGTTTCCATCAATTCCATTTCCTTAAGGTCGCATAGGAGGTTGAATCCAATCATAGTATCCTCTCGTCACATGTTTATCTCGATTTTCCAGTTACTTGGGTAGATGTTCGAGGAGGGTGTTACAATCAGTGACCAATGGGAAGAAAATGGACAAAAATAAAATGAAGACCAACATAGTCTTGCTAACCAAGCGAAAACCTAATTCACTTATGTCATCGGATTTCCTTTGACCAAATTTATGTTCATGCATTAAGAGAAAACCTTTTCAGAGGGGGATTATTGAGTAATAGAAAAGTATACCTTAACTACCACATAATAGAATTTTTATTTGTGCATTAGAAGAAAACCTCAACTACCAATTAATAGCGTGCCAATAAACCCTACAACAATTGTTATTCAGGTGAATAGAAATCTTAGATGCACTCACATATATTTTCTCTTGGCGGCTACTTATTTCCTTTGCTTCTCCGCTAATGTACCATGAATAGAAACTTGAATTGAGGAAGGATAGAAAAAGAGAAATAAGAGGGTTTTTGGCTAGTGCCAATATTAGTGACTAGGTCACTAAAAATTATTTTCTATAATTTTCTATGAAGTATTTGGGAAAAAGGTGAGTTGTTAGTGACTAGAAAATGAAATAGGCACACTATTAGTGACTTTATTCAATTTTTTTATTTGAAATCTTTATGTGATTGATATGTGTCATTTTTGTGGACATTTACGATCTAACATTATGGTAATCCACTATTATATTTTGAGTGATGTGTCATCAATATATTATTTAAAATTTAATTTTTAGGTGTTTTAGGGGTTAAGGTCTTAAGCGATAGGGGTTAAGGGTTTAAGGTGTTAAGCGTTTTGGTTAAGGATTTAGGGGTGTAGAGGTCAGGGATTACAACTGAGGGGTTAATTCTGCAGGAGTTAGGGTGTTTATGGGTCATATCATTGAAGGCTAGGATGCTTAAGGCTTTGGGGATAAGGGATTGAGTGGTGAGGGGTTAAGGGCTTAGGGTTTCCAGAGATTAGGGTATTTAGGGGTTGAGGGCTTAAGGATTAGGGGGTTAACTAACATAAAAACCTTGTGGATACAAAAGGTTTGTTGAAGTGACACAATTAAAATGACTAACATAAAGAATTGATTCATATTATTGTAGTACTTGTTACGTAGTCACATTTTTGTTCTAAGATTAAATTGGTCATTGATGTTAGCCATTTTAGTTGTATTTATTATTAGCTAGTCGTATATTTTAACCTAGGACTAAATTAGTCGCTTTTAGTTGGGTCACTGTTTTGGACAATTTGGTATCTACGAATAAATACTAATTCCCTAGATAAGTAGCCATATCTAGAACAATAGTTTAAAGTATTTTAGTCTTTCCCTATAAGCAATAGATAAGATGAGAAGATAGGAAGACCTACTTGTAGTTTTGCTTTCCTCTCATCTCCTTTGTATCAATCCTATCACTCCTTCCCGTGCTTAATACGCTTGAGAAGTACCTGTAAACACAACAGAAAACAAAGAATCGATCAAAGAAAAAGATCTATTGAGTATAAGTGAATGGAATCAAACACATTTCACACATATAAGAATTATAAAACAATACAAACATATGGGAGAATGGTTCAAACACTTTATTGAATAGAAGAAGGAATTACAACCATTTGTGTCTGATTCAAATTATTTCCTCCAACTTGGATCCCATCCACATCACATCAAAAGCATGACAAACTTGTAGCATTACAATACTTGCTTGAAAGCCAAATCTCATAGAAACATTATCTCCTTACAATTCAACATAATCCAGCCCCTAATCACTTAGATGAGTGGTCAATTTATATAGAGATGAAGGAGGTTCTGTCATAAATGGTGGCATTGAATGGCCTTCCATACTTAGAATTAGTTCCGTGGAGGAAGGGATGAGAGGATAGGATGCATCTTAACTCATTCCTCATCCATTTTCAAGCTCATAGTAGTTTATAAGTGAGGGAACCTTCTAGATGACTCCAAAAGATAAGAATATTCCCCAAACCCTATGTGAATTTCACTCGGACTTGTCCAACACAGGTGAAAGGAAGCTTAAGTGCTCTGCAAAGCACCATGGCATGGACTTAACTGCTCTGCAGCACACCCTTACATGGGCCTACCTGCACTGGTCCCTCTAGAGGCCATTTCTGGATGTCTTCAAGTCATGAAATTATCTGGGAAGGAGGCATTCAAAGAGGTGACTTGTTTAGGGAATGTAGAAACTGAAATTAGGGTTTGATGAGCCCTAAAACATTGATCTAGATGATGGGATTGATGTTCCCAAATGGATCTGTAACAGCTGCCCCGTAAAGCATGAAGTCAAAAAAATTCCAATGTCGAATGACGATGTGATGAGGAGGTATCAAAGTGGAAGATGACTTGAATCAATTACAATACATATATCATGATTTTTTATTTTTACATGAATCATCGAGAGAAGGCATACCCATGATCAGCTTATAAACTTTCATTACATGTACATAAATAGTCGTCTACAGATACATACCCATGATCAAAATGATCATCAATGTAAAGCTATTATACATATGATTTAGTACTCCTGAAATCGCAGCCCAGATGGATGGAACTAGATCCGGGGTCTTCTATCTTGTTCAATCGTTTGCTCAAGTACGAGTCTAACCATGTGAATATGTGATCTATATTCAAACATGGGAAGACACCATCTGATTACCAGCCAATGATGTAAGTTATTAACAGATGCGAGAGAAATCACCGATAATGATAATGGTCAAGGAGTTTAGACTTCTGTGATCCATAATCTTGTTTAAGAGAATAATTTCAGCAAAATCACATAAGAAACCATTTGTCACAAATGGTTTCTTATGTGATTTTGCCGAAATTATTCTCTTAAACAATGATAATGATCCTCAAGGTATTGTAGTACATTTTGCATGGTGTGAATGGACGATTTGATGTCAAACACCATAAAATTCTTTCAGTCGAAGGCCATTGATGTTAACATATCACTGGAAGTGAGAAAACCGTCATTGATGTATGCAAGCCTCAAGGCACTGGAAGGGTGTTTCTAAGTCAACTTCTTGGATAATGTGCTGATGTCGACAAGAAGCGACTCGTCGCAGCAGGGCCTTGATGTATCCCACATCAACGACACGAAATGAGTGTAGTGATTTTGGAGATGGAATTCGACTAACGACACAAGGTTCAAGAATGGAAGTCATGAAAATGAAGATTTATGGTATTGCAAAATATGAATTTTGACTGAATGACTTCTCTTGAACATGTTGGTGACACTAAAATGAATTGGGAGCATTGACCCAAAACAAAGTGATGGATGGTATGATAGACCAACGATATGATAACCATCATGCTAATAACCCAACCCAAATAGTCACGGTGATGGAGTGAAAGCGTCATGTTTAAGAGAAACCTGCTACCATAAAGTCGTTTTCCCATTTTTCCCATTTTCCCCAATCATTGCTGACCAATACCTCTTTATTTTTATCAAGCTTGGGGAGGATAACATATGCTTGTTGTATAATTCCACCCTTTGGGTGAATCCATCGCTATTTTATGTTTTAACAAGTCTTGTGAAGGTGAAACTCAGTCTTGTCTAGATGGACAAGTTTGTCGATATTTGATGTTTTAATGAGTTTAACGACAAAGATAACTCGGTCCTTTTCATGTTTAGAGAGTTTGAAAAAGGAAAAAAAGAAAACTCCACAAGTTATTTTTCGTAGATTTGTCTCTCAAGTCCGAAAAAGCATAAAACAATACAAGAGAGAACCTATTGACCATGTTCAGTCAGCGTATTCCTTTTTCATAAATAATATATCTCAGCCCGAGAAAGGGTTAAACTTATACTCAGTAGATGTCATTTCCAATCCGTTAATGAGATAAAAAGGACAAGCGCTCGACAATCTTTTCATATTTTGGGAGTCTGAAAAGAGCTTAAAGAGGACTCCACTTTGAGGAATGAGTGGTGTCTAGAGTAACAATTGGTTTCGGTGATGTTGGAACTTCCCAAAACATATTGATTTATGTGAAGAGGCTAGCTAATAAGACCACTCATTGCAATTGTTCCTCAAAAAGGGTAAAACAACCAAGTTAAAGTGTATGATTGGCCAAGTAAAGAATGACGATGGAAGGAGAAAAAACCAAGGCTCATCTGACAGAAGAGGCTGATAGAATGGCAATCATGAGGGTTAAAATGGAGATGGGTTCATTTTTACACAAGCTTGAACCATAGGGAACTTTGCTTGGATTCAGTTTCATGTTTACACAAGCTTGAAATGACAAACTATGCTTAGATTCAGTTTCATTTTTTCACAAGCGTAAAATGAAGAACTATACCTGAATTCAGTTTAATTTTTACACAAGCTTGAAACAAAGAACTATTCTTGAGATTAGTTTACATGACCCCAGCATGATGAAAGGGAAAGTCTCATGTAACCATATGGAATTCACTGCGGTGAAGTAGGATAGTTATCCAACACCTTTTTGGCTTCGTCCAGATAGGGACAAAGGTGAATGGGTTGATTCCCTTCACATAACCTACAAGGAAACTTAACTTTACCACTAGGTGCATGCCCCCCAAGCTTCATTACATTCACCTAAGTAGACTACTCGTAGCTATCAGGTGGATGGAATGAAGGTTCTTTTATGAGATCAAGTGAAAGACTCGACTGGGATTTTACGAGATCTGATCAAAGACTCGACTTGGAAATTTGCTCCAGGGGACCTTATTTCATTTTTTAATGAGCTTGACACAAGACAAGGAACTCTGCTCAGATTCCTTGTTTTATTTTTTAACGAGATTGACACAAGACAAGGAACTATGCTCATACTCCTTGTTTCATTTTTTAACGAGGTTGACACAAGACCAAGAATTATCCTGATATCCTTGGTTTCATTTTTTAATGAGGTTGACACAAGATGAGGAAGTATCCACATATCCTTGGTTTCACTTTTTAACGAGGTTGACACAAGATAAGGAACTACCCTCATATCCTTGGTTTCATTTTTTAACAAGGTTGACACAAGACAAGGAACTATCCTCATATTCCTTGATCATGACTTATAAGAGGTCATGAATACCAAGAGGTTCTCATCAGATGGGAGAACAATGCTTTGGAAGGAAAGATCTAGTTCCAATGCCCCCAATACATAATGTACAACATTACAGAATTGATTGTCCGTTGATTTAGGCATGGAACTGGTTGCCACATTATTGACCCATGGAAGGGAAGATACCATTGGTACAAAAGGACCATTTAGGGAAGATGGTTGACTGGAAGCCATATTTGGACCAAGAAATGAAAGCTAGTCAATGGTGACAATTATACCTTCATGCGGGAAACAAATCACTCTAAAGAGCGTTGAAACAATAGATCCCATGTCATAAACATAGTCCTGCCCAAGAAGTAAATTGTAATCTAAAGGGCCTAGGACTACCATCACTTTGAGATAAACAAATTTTCCTCCCAAAGTAATAGGTAATTGAGGAAGTATCCCTAATGGTTGACTGGTTCCTATGTTAAAATCCAACAGATTCTGGGTAACAGGCACAAGTGGCAGTGAACCAAGCGCTTGCCAAGTAGTAGAGGAAAGGATACTCACAGAATCACCTTCACCTATAATAGTGCTAGATAAAATCATATTACAAACCTATACTATGATCTGTAAAGGCACATAAGAAGGAAGACAACATCCTACCAGTTGATTCCAATCAAAGGAAGTGACCAGACTACTTGGAGGGGGTACCGTAGAAATGAGAGTATTATCCCCTTGTGTTACAAGAATAGGATGATTTTCCTCCTGTCTTGATGGAACAAGAGGGTTGTCTCCAAGCTCATTATAATCTGAAGAAACCAAAATAACTTGATTGGTATCATAATCACTCTCTACAGGAAAGGTATGATTAACTGAAGGGGAAATCGAGTTAACTATTTCCTTGACCTATGATTGGTCAAGTATAGACTCATGGGATTCACATCTAGAGAGAGTGGGTTTGAAGGATGGTTGATTTTGGTCAGTCAAATTATAAACTAATGAAGGATTAAGGGAGAGTCTCCTGTAACCAGATGGAAGTCACTGCAGAGAAGCAGGACAATTATCCAACACTTTTTTGGCTTCATCCAAATAGGGACAAAGGTGAATGGGGTGATTCCCTCCATATAACCTACAGGAAGGCTTAATTTTACCCTTCTTTCCATGAACTTTACTACCACTAGTTGGTGGTGTGTCACCAGCATGATCTCCAGAAGTTGATGGCACAGGATGATGTGAACGATAAGAACATTCTTCTAAGATCTAAGGAATATCAGGACAATTTCGAAGAAGATGGTCGCCCACACAAAGTTTGCATGGATATCAAACTTTGTGAGGCTTGATGGATGGTTTCTCAGCAAATATTGCATTCAAAGCAATGGTTGCTTGGTTTCCCCTCTGCTGAATTTGCTTCTTCTTCTTCTTCTTCTTCCCTTTATTCTTCTTTTTAGCCGCCTGATTACTAGTACCAATACTTTCACCAAGAGAGGAGGAAGAATGGGAGGAAGAAACAACCGAGGAAGAAGGCAAAGGGTCAAATTTAGGATCAACCAGAGATTGATTTTTTCCAGTTGGAGGAGTACTTGATTGTGGAGAAATCATGACATTTTGAACCAAGGAAGTTGAAAACAACCATACTGGCAAGCCAATGGTAAATCTCAGAAGGGACAATGTAGCCATATAAGGAGCACCAATATTTCCGAAAGGAGGAAAAGGACTAGGATTCCTATCAAAAGGAATTCCTTGATCAGTGGACTCTAGATCCGAATTTGTCGCCATATGTTTCAACCTAAGATCAACTAAGGAGTGAGTGTGGAGGATGTTATCCATGGTTAATTAATTTATTTTAATCAAAGTAACATAACAAAACAAAAGAAGGATAATCTAGGCAAAAGGTTTACCAAGCAACTGTGAACTGCAGAATACCTACAAGCGAACTGAGAAGTACGGGCAGGCAATCTCCCGGAATGCTGTGTTTGGTGTATCACAGTGTACAAGGTGGCTGACTTGATTACCTAAGGATGGATAGCAACCTAGTTTTGTCCTCCCATATATACTTGAAAGTACATCAAGGCCCAATCTGTATAAGCGTTGTCTAATGCAAAACTGCATAGTGAGGGCATTCCCATATACTTTACGTACTGTAACACCACCCTATATACCTGAAGGTACATGGACGAGCTACGATATACTCACGTATGTGGAATGAGGTATCACACTTGGTATGTATTCAAGACAAGTTAGCAACAGTTGCTTTGTTTTACAACGCCGGAACACGTCTCTAGCCTAGAACCACTAAATGTTTTTGTTAATGACAATGCTCCATTAGGTAAATCGATGTTAGTTTTAAGTTGATCTTGCTTAGGAATTTGCCTTTCAAGTTCACCACGTGATGTATTTTGAAATTCCTAGGAATGCAGCTATCATGATAAGCATTCTTTCCATTCAATTTAACGATGAAAATTCTAGCTACTTAGGGATAGAGCAATCAAAATTATTTCGATCAAATATCAAAGAGCACAATCTAATGCAATTTCCCTACACTATTCCTATGAGCACACACAAAATTTTTCAATGCAACATGCATGTATTTCTTTTCTATTTCCTTAATGTGAATATGAGCAAAAGGAAATATGCACATACAATCAATCAATCTTTCATAAGAATGAAGACTTTTATGACAATTCTATTTCGAAGGAAAAGAAGACTTTACGACACTTTCTTTCAAACGAAGATTAATCTACTATATTCTAACTTTGATTATAGACTGATAATGACAAAGAAAAAATTTAAGAAACATTAATCAATCAAATCAAAGTAGGGCTAGACAAAGAGATAGAAACTTGTTTTCTGAAACATAACATTCATTGATCAATCAGCGAACAAACAAACAGAGAAAAGTTGGCAAAAACACATTCCAAAGGTGGGAAACTGACCCTAGGAGGATCAGCGTAGCCTTGAATGGGTGACAATGCACTTCAGAGCACTGTCCCTAAGGCAAGGGTGCTCTGCAACACATTGTGTCCCTCACAAGCCTGCGCCAATGACAGTGACCCATTTCAAAAGGCAATTTGACACAGTGTTGACCAAATTTTCAATGCAAAAGAGCTTTATTACAATATTTGCACACAAGTAGGGTTAGCAAGCATGTCCTAGGAGGTTGATAAGCTACTAGGAAAGAGGATCCTCCCTAGTGGAGTCACCAATTTGTTTTGGAGGATTTGGTATCTACAGATAAATACTAATTCCCTAGATAAGTAGCCATATCTAGAACAACAGTTTAAAGTATTTTAGTCTTTCCCTATAAGAAATAGATAAGATGAGAAGATAATAATACCTACTTATAGTTCTTCTTTCCTCTCGTCTCCTTTGTATCGATCCTGTCACTCCTTCTCGTACTTAATACACTTGAGAAGTACCTGTAAACACAACAGAAAACAAAGAATCGATCAAATAAAAAGATCTATTGAATATAAGTGAATGGAATCAACTACATTTCACACATATAAGCATTATAAAATAATACAAACATATGGAGAAAGGTTTAAACACTTTATTGAATAGAAGAAGGAATTACAACCATTTGTGTCTGATTCAAAGTCATTCCTCCAGCTTAGATCCCATCCACATCACATCAAAAGCATGACAAACTTGTAGCATTACAATACTTGCTTGAAAGCCCAAATCTCATAGCAACATTATAGCCTTACAATTCAATATAATGCAGCCCCTAATCACTTAGATGAGTGGTCAATTTATAGGGAGAAAAAGGAGGTTTTGTCATAAATGGTGGCATTGAATGGCCTTCCATACTTAGAATTGGTTCCATGGAGGAAGGGATGAGAGGATAGGATGCACTTTAACTCATTCCTCATCCATTTTCGAGCTCAGAGGAGATGATAAGTGAGGGAACCTTCTAGATGACTCCAAAAGATAAGAATAATCCCCAAACCCTATGTGAATTATGCTCATTCTCGCTCAGTGCTGGTGAAAGGAAGCCTAAGTGCTCTGCAGAGCACCCTAGCAATGGACTCAACTACTCTGCAGTGCACCTTTACAAGGGCTTACCTGCGCTAGTCCTTCTAGAGGCTATTGCTAGAGGTCTTCAAGTCATGAAACTATCTGGGAAGGAGGCATTCAAAGGGGGACTTGTTTAGGGCATGAAGCAACTGAAATTAGGGTTTGATGAACCCTAAAACATTGATCTGGATGTTGGGATTTGATGTGCCCAAATGGATCTATAACAATTGCCCCCTAAAGCATGAAGTCGGAAAAATGCCAATGTCGAATGAAATGCTTTACGATGTGATGAGGAGGTATCAACGTGGAAGGTGACCTGCATCAATTACAATACATATATCATGATATTTAATTTTACATGAATTGCTGAGGGAAGGCATACCCATGCTCAACTTATAAACTTTCATTACATGTACATAAACAGTCATCTACAGATATAGACCTATGATCGAAATGACCATCAATGTAAAGCCATTATACATATGATTTAGTACTCCTGAAATCGCAGCCCAGATGGATGAAACTGGATTTAGGGTCTTCTATCTCGTTCAATCGTTCACTCAAGTACGAGTATAACCATGTGAATATATGATCTGAAGTTGAACATGGGAAGACACCATCTGATTACCAACCGGTGATGTAATCTGTTAACAGATGCGAGAGAAATCATCGATAATGATAATGATCCTCAAGGTACTGCAGTACATTCTGCATGGTTTTAATGGATGATTTGATGTCGAACACCATACAAAGTCTTTCAATCGAAGGCCATTGATGTATGCTTATCGTCGAAAGCGAGAAACCTGTCATTGATGCATGCAAGCCTCAAGG